>CAJUXJ010002447.1:0-16913 GCA_910589775.1 Avena eriantha
ACATCCTTTTTAATGCTTCTGAACTTTATTTTTTATCGAACATGCTTTTCTCGATTTTTTTCCCTCATCTGACGTGAACTACTAGAATCCCAGTTTTTTGCTCTCGAAGTGAACTATGTTTTCCCGCAGAGTGAACTTTCTTTTTAGCGCATGTAAACTTTCTTTTTACGAATATCCATCTGAATTTTTATCCTCTGTCTGAGTGAACTATGAAATAAAGGAGAAACCTACGTCTCGTTTGAAGTGAATTATATTTTCTCGAAGAGTTAACTACCTTTTTTTAACGCGTATGAACTTTTTTTCGAACAACTGAGTGAACCATCTTTTTTCAACGCTTGTGAACTTTATTTTTCGTGAACTTTATTTTCCCGGACAACTGAGTGAACTGTCTTCTTCAACGCTTCTGAACTTTTATTTTTATTGAGCAGAGTAAACTTCTATTTTTTTAACAAAGTGAACTATTATTTTTGAGCATAGTGAACTTTAGTTTTGCGACAACTGAGTGAACTTTTTTTCAAAAGATTGTGAACTTTCTTTTTTCTTTATCGAGCTAGGTGAATTTATTTCCCATAGAGTGAACTTTTATTTTTCTTAACCCAGTCAAAGGGGACAAGAAGGAGGCATCGATGGCCTTCACTGGTTGGGAGGAGAGTACATGGGAGGAACTGACTGAAAGAACATTTCATGTTTTCTATGTTTTGCGTGTTAGATAACAATACTGTGGAGATTATTCATGTGCGCTAAGTGTGTAGGAGCTTTGGGGGGGGGATTATCCGCCCCACCAAGGCCGAATAATCCGGCCTACCTCATTGCTCAATGGATGCCAAGGCACGTCGCTCGGAGTCTGGTCATATTTTCTCCCGGAAAATCCGAACTGGGGCGGTTTTTTCTTCCCCAGGCCGGATAATCCGGCTGTCGCATGAGCCGGATAATCCGGCCCCTAGATTTGGAGCAAAGCATGCCAAGGCGCGTCGCTCGGAGTCCGGTCGGATTTTCTCCCGGAAAACCGAACTTGGGCGGTTTTTCCTCCCAGGCCGGTAATCTGGCCTTCACATGGACCGGATAATCCGGCCCCCCAAAATATGATCAAGGGCAAGCTCGGCGTGACGCTCTGATAGGGGCGGACGATCTGCCGGATATTCCGAGCCTGGGCCGGAGTGTTTCCCTAGGCCGGATAATTCGTCCCCAAGTCTCCAACGGCTGGTTTTTGAAGGGGGTATAAATACCCCTTCTTCCCCAACGTCAGAACTCTTGATTCGCTCGAAATTGTTCAGACACTGTGCAAGAGCTCCAATTCTAGATCTCCCACTTCAACCCCCCGAAGGCTTCAGTCTTTGGAGGGGAATGAAGGAGGACAGAATCGTCGTCGTCATCACGAATCAAGCGCATCAACTCCTCTCCATTCATTTGGAGACAATCCCTGATCTAGTATTCTTGTCAATATCTAGATCTTGTTCTTTGTTATTGGTAACTTGTTCTTGTGGCAGCTTGTTGTCATTACGGGAGCCTCCAAGTTGATTGTGGAGTTGTGCTCCGCTAGTTGTGTAAAGGCATCGGTACCCGCCTCGAAGGGTCCCTATAGTGAAAGGTGGATCAGGCCCTTGGTGGCGGGATCCATCGGAGAACAGGGTGAGGCCTATGTGGCATGGTGGTCTTAGTACCGCCCACCCCTCCAACGCATACGTACTTCCCTTAGCAAGAAAGGGAACTGCGGTCAAACAAATCCTGTGTCTCCGCGTGCTTCACTATGGTTAACCCGTTCCTCTTCCACTTGCTCTTTACTCGCTAGTAGATAGGTTTGCATATAGGGAAATTCCACCTAATAGTTTATCTAGAGAATTTATCCTTTGTGCTAAGCCTAAAATTGAAAACGCATTAAAATTTGAAGTAGCACCTATTCACCCCCCCCCTCTAGGTGCCCATACGATCCATTTCAATTGGTATCAAAGCTCCGGCTCTTAATTCAGGCTTAACCGCCTAAGAGTAGTATGGGTACCAAGGATGATGGGAATGAGGCTGTGGATATGATCACAATGGATGACCTCAAGATGTTGGAAAAACCTTGTTGAAATCCATTGAGGCCAAGATGGAGGAAATGAATCAAATGATTACTCGCCTCACATCATCCATAGCCCCATCTCCATCCTCCTCTGAGGCAGCCACACCATCATCTAAGGAAAAGGCTAACACCGGATCCAAGGATGATGATGCGGGAAGGTGAAAAACTTAATGGTTCCACCTCTAAGAAGGGAAGTGGTAAGGAGGAATATAGTGAGGTTCGTCACCTATATTCCCCCGACCCACCTAGCCCTCATCCTCATATAAACAATAGGGGTGATCCACCCAAGCTCACTGCATCCTCTTTCAATCAATGGCAATTCTTAATGAAGTCTCATGTTTGTAGCTCCTCTATTGAACTTTGGAGGATTATTGAAGAGGGTCTTCATATTGGAGATCAACCAACCTGACAAGAAGAGAAGTCGTGGAGAGCCAATTGAATGCCACTGCTCTCCACATGATATAGCTCGGTGTGGGCCCAAGTACATGCCCCACATTGAACATCTCAACACAGCTAAAGAAGCTTGGATGCCCTCACTGATCTCTTTGTTGGGAATGAAAGCATGAGAAGGAATAGGTATGATGCCCTTAGTAATCAAGCTGAGGGATTCTACATGTTGGATGGTGAAAACCATGAAGACATGTATAGAAGACTCAAGGGCATCGCAACAACATTTAGAAAGCACGGAGCCACTCACATTGATGATGCGTGGATAAAAAGGAAATATGTGAGTGCCTTAATGCCTTTCGAGCCAACGGACTTGAAGAGCCTGCAAGGTAGCCATAACTACCATCAAATGACATCCAATGAGGTCATGCAAGAAATGGCGTCATTCAAAGTGGCGGCAAAGAATGCTGAAGATGCCCGTGCTCGGGCCATTGGAATGCAAAAGGGTCTCAATGTTCCTCTCAAAGCTAATGTTGTTGAGCAAGAGGAGGATGAAAGAGCGTTTGTTGGGGCCTCCATAGATTGCCCTGGTGAAGTCAAACATGCTCACGGTGAGTACATGGCATTTTACGCAAGGAACTTTTGGAAGGACCCTTCCAAGGCCAAGTCAGAACTCGAGCGCAAGAATGGGTCAAGTGGAAGAAGAGAAAGCGGCCCAAAACTGGGAATGTGCTACAACTATGGAGATAGGCTGCACTTTGTAGCCGAGTGTCCGTATCAAAATAGAGAAGACAATGGTGGCAGGCTCATTCTTAAAGAAAAGGCCAAAGCACCTAAGAAGAAGCCATTTATTAAGAAGAATGGCCCCTAAAAGAAGCAACCCAAGATCGTCTTAGTGGCACAAGAAGAATACTCCTCTGCAAGTGAAGATGAAGAGGATGAGGATAGTTCTCGCGAGGTGGCTGTTATAGCCACCACATCGACTCCATCATCTCTCTTCGACTCGCCAAACGAGAACGTCATCAACAACAACGTCACTTGCCTTATGGCAAGAGGGTCCGAGGTATCAAGTTCTAGCTCTTCAATTCCTAAGACTAACATAATTTTGGATTTGGATGATCATGATAGTCTTAAAATGGAAGAAGAAGTTATTGCTTTGGACAACTTCTTCACTAACCTGCAAGGTGAGCACAAACTCCATTTTGATACTCTTATGAGTCAACTTGCTCAAGCCGAAGATCTCCTAGAAGAAAAGGGCATAATTGAAAGAGAAGATGCCTTGGAGATAGCTTCTTTGAAGAATGCTTTGGAAGAAGAAGAGGAAGCTCGAGTATCTCAGGAAGAGAGAATCGAATCCATTGAGGAATCACATGAAGAAGTTATGGCTCAGCTCATCAATGAACGTGACAATGCTCTTACCAAGGTAAAGAAACTAAAGAAAGAAAGGATTGAATTTGGGGCTGCTCATGCTAGACTTTTGGAGAAGTTTGACAAACTTGACAGTGCTCACAAGGCATTGAAGAGTGATCACTCTACTCTAAATGAGTCTCATGGTCAGCTCCAAACTCAATTGAAGCTTCATGATGTGCCAAGTACCTCCACATCATCTCATGGTAAAGAAGATCTTGCAAGAGGCTCTCAACACAAAGGTAAAGAGGTTCTTATGAGATACTGAGCAAGCGAAGGACAAACAATAGAAAAGAAGGTCTTGGTTACATTCCCAAGACAAAGAGCAAGAAAAACAAGAAGAGAAGAAGAAGAAGAAGAAGAAGAAGATAAAGACTGCTCAACCAAAGACTAGCAACATTACCAATGACAAGTCTAATTATGATGGTTTTGCAGGGGCTAACAATCCTAACTTTGAATTATATTGCGATTATTATGATGATGTTTATGCTAGTTATGTTGGCTCTTATGATTGTTACATTCCTTGGTCTATTTTTGTCCCCAAGACCCTTGTCACTAGCATGAGAGGACCCATTGAAAAATGGGTACCTAAAACCAAGAAGTAACTTTCTTGTAGGGCTATGCTTCCGGTGGTTCTAAATGAAGGGAATATGCCCGAGAGGGCAATAATAAAGTGGTTATTATCTTATTCCATGTTTATGATAAATGTTTATTTTGCATGCTATAATTGTATTGATCGGAAACGTCAATACATGTGTGTTTAATAAACAAAAAGGGTTCCTAGTTATGCCTCTCTTATAGACCAGCTTGTTGATTAACAAGATGGTCAAGGTTTCCTGATCATGGACATTGGATGTTGTTAATAACAAGGTCACAACATTGGTGGAATGATGTGATGAACATTCATCCGAAGTATAGCATTACAATCTAAGTCATTATGTTTATATTGCTATAACATCATACGAAGTAATCTTTATCCTTAGACCATGAGATCATGTTAATTGCTAACACCGGAACAGTATCTTGATAACATCAAACGCCACACCGTAATAGGGTGACTATAAAGATGGGTTCAGTGCTACGAAGGTGTTATGTTGAGGCTCATGGATCAAGAGTGGAATTTCTCAATCCCAATGATGGATAGATATACTCTAGGCCCTCTGGGTGATATCACATTAAGATAGCTTGCAAGCAAGTGATGTGATCACTAGAATGTTATATCACGGGAACGAGAAAAGAGTGCATGTCAGTAACGAGATCAAACTAGGTATGGAGATACCAATGATCGAATCTCGGACATGTAATATATCGCGAGACAAAGAGATTTAGTTACTAGCGTTAAAGGTTCTCACGATCATAGAAGTCATCGTTGAATGTGTAGGAATCAGTATGGATCTCTAGGTCCCGCTTCTGATTATTGATCTGAGAGGAGTCTCAATCATGTCTATATTATTCGCGAACCGTAGGGTGACACACTTAAGAGTTACCGGACACCATTTTGGAGCACATATGTTTCAGACGAAAGAATTGCAAAGCATAGGAATTGTTTCGATAGAAACCGGAAATTGTTTCGGGTGAAATTGCAGAAATGGGTTATGCATGTGATATTGAAATATTGCAAGGAATTATATGTGAATGTTTGTTAATTAAAGTAATTAAAAAATTCTGAATAAATTTAATAAAAGAGTTTTATTAAATGAGATAGCATTAAACTTGGAGAATTTTAATGCATTTAAAGTAGGGACTTTAAAGGGGAATGTGAAGAGGCATTTTAATGTGGAGGGGTTACCACCACATGAATGGGGGGGTGAGGAGTCACCCCCCCCCATGTGCCGGCCATGATGGAGGGGCACCCCCCTCCTCCTATAAAAGGCCACCCTCTTCCTCCTTCTTCCTCACACCTCCTTGTGAAGGATCTCTCTCCCCCTCTAGAATTATTCCCCCATGGTCTCGGATTAGCGAGATACATGTTCCTGGTGGCATTTCGTCTGGAAGGAGTTGCTTCTTCCGTTGGATCGCTAGAGCGAGGAGGTGGAGGTTGTCCGGTGGCTTGAACGTGTGTGCGAGTACAGATGCGTTGCTGAGTTGCGGCGCTCGGACTTCCTCACGATCTTGAGATCGGCAAGTGTATGACTACATCAACCACGAGTTCCTACTCGTTAACAAAACTCGTTGTCTTTGAGGGTAAGTTCTCGTTGGATGTATGTCCACCCATTGCTCTGTACCTAGTAGATAGATCTTGGCGTATAGTTCTCATCATAGGAAATTTTTTGTTTTCTATGCTGCGGGCCCAACAGTGGTATTAGAGCCTGATCTATGCGTAGGTGCTTTGCACGGGTAGTACCCATATGTTTATATGTGGGCGATGATGATCATGTTATTGCATCTTCTATGTATTTTGGATATTGGTGGCATAGTGGGACGAAGCGGCCCGGACCAACCTTACATGTCATCGTACATGAGACCGGTTCCACGACTGACATGCAACTAGTTTTGCATAAGTGGCTGGCGGGTGTCTGTCTCTCCTACTATACTCAATATCTGATTTACAATGAGTTGCTAATAACTTGGTTATCCTCGTTGTGGTTCATGTTCGTAGGTGAGAACGGTTCTATCTCCGAAAGCCTAAGCCACGTAAAACTTGCAATTGATAAATTAGAGGCGTCTAGTTTAGATCGTTGTTGGGCTAGTGTATTGATATGGTATTGTTGTAAGTAGATGTATGATAGATACTCTTACAACACATTCAACGTGTAAGTTCCATAGACCTTGGCCTTACACACAAAGGAATGATAGAGATCATACCACGATGCAAATGATAGAGATCAAATGCATGGACCATATCATCTCACTTTACACATTAAATGTTAGCATCTTATACTGCTAGTTTGGCGCTGTTGGTAGCATTGTAAGATGATCTCTCATTTAGATATCAAGATAAAATGTGTTCTTCCTTGAGTATGCACCGTTCTATGGATCGTGTTTCGAGACATCACGTGATGATCGGGTGTACTCAACTCTACGCTTTCATACAACGGGTGTAAGACAGTTTTACACACGCGAGTACTAAGGTTCTTACTTGGCGAGCCTAGCATGTACATACATGGCCTCGGAACACGGACCGAAAGGTTAAGCATGAGTCATATAGTTGATATGATGCCCATATAGATGCTCGCCTTTGAAGCTACACCGACTCACGTGACGATCGGACTTGGTGTGGTGGATTTGGTTCATGTAATCACCAAAAAGGCACGAGGGGTGTCGTTTTTTAGTGGGAGTTCATTAGTAATTTGGATTAGTCGAACTCAATTTGTCATAAACTAAATCGAAGTGAAAATGCATAATGTGTTGTAGTCATTGGCGTCTGTTCACCACCTTATGCTTAGTTTTAATTGAGATAATAGAACTATAGAATTCTGGATATTTACTTTATGAACTGGTATCGTATTGTTTTGAATGTCAATTTGAAGTTTATAAATCCTATTGCAAACTTTCAGCAAACTCTATTTACTCCATGAAGTTTAATAAGTAGTATTAAATCAAGAGTAAGAATTACAATGTTAGTATCTAAAGTATCATGTTTGCCTCCATGATTATTGATATTCAAAAGTTGTTTTAATATCAAGATTATCTAGGAGCTGAAAATTGTTTCAGAAACCATCATGTGTGGGAGATATTGTGATATCTGAAACAATGTTTGTGGTTGCATTATGATGGAGTATAATTTAGCAAAATACATGTTCTCATATTGTATGAGAATTTGTGAAGGATGGAGATGCTAGGCATCCGAATCTCCCAAAAGGTTTCGGGAACTAACAGTATACTCGCGATTCTTCCTTATAGGCTATAGTAGCTTGATCATGAAAGTTGTCATGATAAGGGTGAATAGAAGATGTAAGTAAAATGTTTACTAAAGAATGGATTTTTTGAAAGAATACCAAACATTTGATGATGGTGATCCACTTCAAAGTGCAAGTCCAAAGGTATTAGAATTTGACTATACACCGTACGTGTGTGAAACCTCGGAGGTGCTGCCATTGGTGGCACCGGAGTTGTTCGTGCTAGGACCTGGGGTGACTTGCGAGGAGATCCGCGATATTGAGGTCGGCTGCGACAACGACTACATCAACAACGTTCCTGTCGGAACGTAACGCTTTCGGTTTAAAAGGGTATGTCACCGAAACCTCCTCTGTTGCAGCTTTACTCCTAGATAGATCCCGGATAGGTGCGTTCCACCCTAGGAAATTCTTTCTTTTCTGCCACAGAACACCTTCATGCCCAACCTACGTCGCCTCCTCTGTCAACATCGTCATAGTGCTCGGCTGGTTCTCTAAACCTTCCAGGTTTCATTCTATACCTGCAAAAAGCGAGGGATCTGCAGATGGGAGATGAGTGTAATCTTGGGGTGTTTTGTGTAAAATCTTGCACGAGTCTCCAACTACTTTGGGCACCCGGGACGCCCACTTATAGTAGACTTTGTTTTCCGGTCTGAGAACTCTTGTTTTCATGCATGGTGACCTAGTCGTTGCATATCTGTCGAGGACACGAGGTACTTCGTTCGGTTTCGTCCAGTCTAGATAACTCTGCAGCTCACATCCGTTACTGTAACTGCTTTGGCGGGATTTATAGCCAGATTTTTGTGGCACAACTGTAATGTTCTGGTCGTTGTCTATAAAGCCAACGCCATCAATATATGATGTAACAAGAAACTACAACTCCCGGTGAGCGATAACTACACCACTTTGCCATTTAGCTGGATACGTGAGTCAACTAAGTATGTAACTCCAGCCCGTCAAAAGAAAAAGTATGTAACTCCAGGATCTATTGACAATGAAATGTAGACCCATGATATCAAATTTCATGACAATTTATCATTAAGAAAACTTGTGGGAACTTGTTTTCCACATATTTGACTTAATTAGGGCACAAGTGGTGGGGTGAAATTTTATTAAGATGTAATTTGGTTCTTACGCCATCATTTCAAAGCTTGTTTTAGTTCGAATTTTATCTTGCTTAAATACATGTTATGATCTCACTACAGGAAAACACATCTTTGTATAGTCTTTTAATCTTTGCCTTGCGCCAAAACATGGGTACTCGGCAAAGATAATTTTTTCCTAGTGTTTTTTCTCACACTAGGCAAACAAATTAGGTTTCTACACTTTATTTTCCCTCTCATTCATGCATTCCGATTGTGGAGTCCTAACACTATTAACATGTGCTAACCTAGCGGAAAAAAGTACAAAAATAACCTTGTGGAAGATCTATTTTAAAAAATAAACACTAGGTGAAACTATTTCAGTCGAATAACCCCTTTGTGTAACCCGTGTCACTAGATCGAGGCGCCACGTCCTACCAGCGTGGACATGCGGGTCCATGTGGGCCCCCTTCTAGATATGTAACGCCTCGAATAACGGCGTTACACTACAAGGTGTAATGCCTTGAGCAATGACGTTACACTGTGAATTGGCTATATCGGCGGCCCTGCCCCGACCCAACTGACTCCACTATCCATCCGAAGAAGACATATAAGAAGACATGTGTCACCCCTCTCTTCCCCTCTCACATATACCCCAAATCTCCAGGTTTTCTCCGTTGATTTTGACCCTCCCAAATTCCTACAAGTATTCTCCCTAATTTCCTTCGCTTTTGATCCATTAGAATCTTATATTTTGGTGGAACTTGTCTAAATACTAGAAACCCTAGATCTTGAAACTGAACCTAAAAGTATAGTTTATTTATTTGAATTGACCTATGTTGATTGTTATGATGGCTAAGAAGCATTATGTTCAAGATTTATAGGTTATGGTTATGGTTTTGTTTGGTTAGGGTTCTCGTTAGGTTAGGATCCGTGTTAGAATTTTAGGCTAGGGTTATGGTTTTTGTTAGGTTATGTGACTATGAATTTCTCAAAGAGGGTTATTACATGGTAATGGAAGGTGATTACATGGGTAATATGAAAGAAAAAGTGTTAGGGGGCATGGTGGTAGGTGAGAATACACTGATATTTTAGGGGCAACATGGACGGATGGGGCCATTTTTCCCCGATATTTCTCCAAATCTATGCCATTTTATGGAGGGTTGGAGCGGTGGAGGAAGAACCACCGGTGCCTCCATCCTTTATGTCTTCCTCTATTCCTGGAGAGTGGATTGGCTTGGTTCAGGGAAGGGATGCATGCTAGTTTAGCCAAATCATAGTCTAAGGCCCTCACAAAAGTGTAACGCCATTCTTCGAATCATTACATATCCAGAAGGGGGGCTGTGTAGACCTGCCTGTCCATGTTGACATGACGTGTAATGCCTCAAGCTAAGGCGTTACACTATAGAATGTAACGCCTTGGTGATAGACGTTACACAAAGAGGATATTCAGGTGAATTAGCTATGTGCATGGTTTACATTTTAAAATACTTTCGCCATGAAGTTAGTTTTGACCATTTTTCCTCACCCAACCTCGGGCTGTTGTCCCATTCAAACACACACATGCGATGATAGTCAAGCATTGTATGCAGGATTTCGGAGGGATAGATCCATGGGGCCCACAGGATAACGTTTGTGCAGAAACCGAGGAGCCATGGACCAAAAAGGCTAAAAATGTTCCATGTTCCCTAGCCCACGGGATTAAGTTTCTCCAAAAACCGAGGAGCGATGTATGCAAGTGTGGTGGGATTTTGGAAATGCAATAGGTGCACCTTTGTATGTGTTATGGCATGTATGTTGTTCTTTTGTTTTACTCAAATGTGATCTTATGCGGCGACTTTCAGCATGGTGACCGAGTAAGTTCAACCCTGATCGGATGCACTAAAAAGATAGGTTGTCTTATCCTAATATTTGGAGGCTAGCGGGTCTGCGCACCAGTATGACCATGAGCATGGCTACCGCCGCCATACCGTGCTATTTATCGTGTCCGACAGACCAAATCTATAAATATTTTTTTTCAAATTTTGTTGGGATTTTTCTTGGTCAACTAAAAATAAATATCTCGTTATTCTCTGCTTCCTAACCCCTTTGTGTACCCACCAAAGAGCCACTTATTGGTATTTTGAAGTTTTATTTTTGAGATATGGCGTAGAGTTGGTTTGTCGTGTGCCTCGACACTTGCCTCTAAACAAAGACCCTCGGCAAAAAAAGACAGTCGTCTTCCCAAAGTGGTTGAGCTCCTCTTCTTTCGAACAACCCAAGCATATGTTGGGAGGATATCATTATCTATTTTTATTGCAATATACGGTATACACATTAAAATTCTCATGTTTCGTTTTATAAAACTCACAGCTAAACCAAGCACAAGTAGATACGGAATGTCTCTCGCACGCACTTCATTTATTCATGCTGGTATGGACACCCAATTAATCTATCACAATCGTCCATCCTTTATTGTCCTGCGCCAGCCGCATCTGCACGGATGTCAGGGCCGTGCACAGTTTCTGGGACAGCGTGTCTTCACCAGTTTTGAACTCGTACCTGGATATACGACAAATAAATTTAAAGCTCAGCCCTAATTTTAACAGTGGCCATGCATGTACAAATTACTTATTGAGCCAACTGGAAGAACCTTGTCCCTTTGTAGGTAACGGTGGACACGGGAGTAATACATACGGCTGTTCCGGTGCAGAAGACTTCATCCGCAGTTAGAAGGTCGTCGATGCACACGAGACGCTCTTCGACCTGCTTGGTGGCAGAAACGGAACGTTTCCAAGTCTTGATTAGTTGCAGAAATGTAGTGCCCGAAATAATAAAATCTGACCTTGTAGCCTTGGGCCCTCGCGAGCTGGATGGTGCTGCTGCGAGTGATTCCTGGGAGGATGGTACCCGCCGTCTTTGGCGTTGCTATGGCGCCACCTTTGACGATGAAGAGGTTGGAAGAGGACGCCTCCTCAACGTACCTCTTATGCACCGAGTCCAGGTACAGCACGTCTGCAAAGCCCTTGCTTTTGCCGTCCAACTGAGCCTTGAGCACCTGGAATTTGATAACACAATAAATTGTCAGTGTCAATCCTGAAACAACTTCGTTTTTGGATACAAGATATTTTTAAAGTTCAATTTAAAGCCTTAAACTTTCTAATATTTACAAACGTTGGTAGTACTCAGTTGATTTTCTTACTGGTGCATAGTTTGTAATGGCCTTGACCCCAACGGTCCCGCCAAGAAATGCCCGGTGGAACTCTTCCTCCACGAGCAGGTTTATCGCCGAGAAGTCTTCCTGGAATCCGTGTATAAGTTTTCAGCTGGTCTATACTAGTACTCCAAGTATTTTGTTTCATTGTTAATAGTAATTGCACGATATTCTGTCGATTCTCTCAAGGTATAATATATCTAATGCTTGCCCTAGTGGGAGTATCATAACTAGTAGTATCATGCAAACCATGTTGGCAAAAATCTATTGTGGCTAAACAATTAATGAAAAAAATAGATGGTTACAGTATCATAAGTAGATACTGTATCATAGCACGTAAAAGTAGAAATTCTAATGCATGTAAATCTTGTACATAATTTTACATTGAGATTAAATAAAGTACTACTATCTACATGATACCATACACTATAGATATAGTATCATACATTAGTATCATATGATACTAGAATCTCAACAAAAAAAAACGTATGATACTCCCACTATGACTTAATAGCGTGAGATATAACTCTTTTTTTTTCTTTTTAAATTAAATGGTTGTTTGTATCCTTGAATTTTTGCATGGTTGATCCTACGTATAATAAATATAGTGTGTCATGACTATATATTCAGTAAATGCATAAAAACAAAACATTATATGAATATCAATGATAAGAATGTTCATTTTTCATCATCCACGTATTACTTCTTCTCATTTACTCTCGTCGTATGCAATATAAATGAGGTTTTATCAACCCATTTGGATGTACTTGGCATCATTGACATAGGCACTGTCTCGAATATAAAATTTTGACAAAAAATCTTACGCACAAGCCATAGGCATGTTAGACTCAATGAAATTTGCCTTTCAAATTGTGTGTGATAGTTGAGAAAAAAACGCAAACTACTTTCTTTAATAATCCATTTGCATTGATTGGAATTTCCCAATATTAAGTTGGCAAATTTAAAGCAGCATATCTTTAGAACAACAACATACTTGAAGGGAATATAAAGATGCTATAAATATATATTGTACTACTTTATATTAGCATTCATAGACAGAAGATTTTATTATGGTCAAATAATCAGTGTGTCGTTTATATTGCCATGCTTAATGGAAGACAAAAAAGGCCGACACAATATTTTCTCCAAATAACATAGTTGGGATCTAAACGTTCTATGGCTAGAAAATTCATGGGAAACATCCTTCAGAGGAGTCGAGTTCTATTGTGAAATTAGGTATATATATGTTAATAACGCGTTTTGGTCCAACTCCTGTTTACATGCTTTGTACTCATGTTTAGTTAAAAAAATGTATGCACCTACGCGTGTGCCACGTGTTTCGTCTATACAAATATTTTTATAATTGAAACACCTCATATTTGTTACGGGTAAATCTTAGATTTTTCTTTTTTTTGAGAGGTGTAAATCTTCGAGTTGGGTTATAAAATTCTATACACCAATTTTTTATCTCGAACATAATTTTTTCCGGTAACCGTTTGTTGTTTCTTTGTCTACCTGGACGATCCCAGACTTAAAAAATACCTGACGCGAGTATTAAGTCCAAATGTATCACAATAGTAAATGGTATTTTTATTTTGGACCAGCTGGTCGCTCAGCCATTTCAACTTTTTTTTTCTTTGCAAAGCATGACTACGACCTTCGTTTTAGCTTAACTAGTCACTTTTCATTAAAGAAAAAGTTTAATGTGACTTCTAACTTCGATTTGGTACAGACATATATATCTAGTCAAAATAGTTTACGGGATTAAGGAGAGAATCAAGGTTGTAAATATTAGATATAACCACTAAAATAATTCCGATCATGTGAATAGAATTTCTATATAAATTTTGCACCTAGGGTGCAGAATAGTTATTTTGCACCATACATATTTTTATGTTCTCATATTTATAAATTTATATTTTGTATACTAATAATTATGTTCAGTCATCAGAAACGTAAAAAAATCAACATAAAAATATTGTTTATGAGTCATTATAGTGTAAAAAACATAGAAAATACGCATTTTACGTCATATTTTTATACGGCATGTAAACATTTTTTTTATGATATGGTTAAATTTTCTAATGTTCTTCTAGACTTCCGAAGTAAGAGAAAATTTAGGTGACGTAAAATTAATATATATGGTTTGAAAGATATAGGGTGGGATATATATATATATATAACCCTATTCATTACCTAGGGAATACTTATTTTGCACCCCACATATTTTTATGTTCTCACATTCAGAAATTTTATGTTTTGTATGATAATAATTATGTTCATATTTATTAGAAATACAAAAAAAATCAACATAAAAATACAATTTTTGAGTCATTATAGTGTAAAATACATAGAAAATATGCATTTTACATCGTATTTTTATATGGTATGTAAACAAATTGTTTTACGACATGTCTAAATTTTCTTATGTTCTTCTTGACTTCTAAGGTAAGAAAAAATTTACGTGGCGTAAAAATCATGTACAGTTTGAAAGATAGAGGATGGATGATGAATAACTATTCTACATATGTATGTATGTATGTATGTATGTATGTATGTATGTATGTATGTCGGAAGAAACTCAAACCCAGGTTTCTATATATGTATGTCGGACGAAACTCAAACCCCGGATATATAGAGGAAAAAACCTGCCGCTCTGAGTAGTGTGAAAGACATACTTGTGCACTGGCCTTGAAATATGCTCCAACAGGTGGCGCATAGATGATGAATGTGTACTCAGGAGCTGGCGCCATCCCGAGGATCGGACCACTTCCTATCAGCAGTGGCCTGATGTATAGCGCACCCTTTCCTTGCGGCGGCACCTGAAATGTAGGCGAGAACAGAGAACAGGGATACGCCACACGTGCTGTAAAAAATATATATGTATATATCATGGGCCTGTTACGTATACGTACGTACCCAGCGGCTGTTAGCGAGGACAGTCTGCTTGACGGCGTTGACGAACTGCTCCACGGAGGGGGCTGGCATGCACATGCGACTAGCCCCCACCTGCATCCGCCGCGCGTTCTCCTCGGGCCGGAATAACACATACCCCGTCCTGCCCGAGGCGTACTCGGAGGACGGCCTCCTGTACACCTTAAGGCCCTCGATAAGGCCCTGGCCGTAGTTGAGGACGCCGGAGCATGGGCTGAGCTCGATGTTGCGGTAAGGAACGAGCTCAGCCCTTGCTCCGGCGAAGCCGACATCACCCTGTCGGCACTGCATCATGTACATGTAGTCCGTCGGGGTAAACCCAAAGCCGAGGTTTTCCCAGTCCTGGATGATGTCACCACTGCAGACACACGCATTTAGCCGAGGGCATCATCGAATAAATGTCTGAGTGACGTCAAGAATATGAGGAAAAGGTCCTCCATGTCACCTCCTGTCGACAGAGTCCACACTGTGGTCCATTCACTGCACGCACGAACCGTGGGCAGCAGCTACGTACTTGATCTCTCGGCCCTCGGTGAAAGTTATGATGGATCGTTCCGTTTGTAAACAAGCTCCACGCTTCTTGCCAAGTGTTCACGCTTAATTCTAGTATTGCTTAATAATAAGCACAACTCATGCATATATAGTGGAGTGCTGGGCTATACCAGTAGCATCCTTTTCCTACAACAATTAGTCCTCTCCATTTCCAAAAAAAACAATTAGTCCTCTTCCTTAAAAAAAAAATTTAACTAGTTGGTCCGAGCTTGCAATTTTATCTGACATAACGGTCTTCTACGTGAGTCAGGTTGTGAGCCAGGTCGGTTTGAAGATACAGACACCCCCCTTTCCGGTCTTCTACGTGCAGCTAGCGAACTCGCCCTCTTCTCCCATCTTATGCGCCCCGCCATAGTTACCACCATTCCCACCACCTCAATCTCAACTTATGTTGCTGACACGTCCTTCGCGCGGCAATTATGAACTCAAAATACCCCCAAGGTCGTCATTGCCAGGGGTGTTGGTGAAGTGGTCCTATATTTTAATACCGAATAATATATGATCCCCTTTTTAGTTCGGCTTGGCACTAGTGGAATACAAGGGATTAGTCCCGGTTCGTAAACTGTGTTACGAACCGGAACTAAAGGCACTCCACGTGAGCCACGATGGTGTAGCGGGGGGTGGAGGGTCTTTAGTCCCGATTCGTACCACGAACTGGAACAAAAAGAGCTCTGCCGCGACAGAGTTTTGGAGCAGTTTCTGCCACGATAGGAGGGAGAGGGTTGGCTTAAAGTATCGTACCGAGAGCTGATATATATACACTTATAAAAATGAAGGAACCATTATAGAACATTGCCATTAATATAGAGATGGAAGTGAACTCTTTTTTGTGTTTGGTCGAACATATTATATACAGAACACTTTCAGGCATATAAATTTTTCTTACGATTCCTAATGTCTAAATATAAATTCCTGATGCTATTCTTTGGTTGGATCTATGACCTCCTTAAGTAAGAATCCCGCCAATTCCTCTTGAATTGCTCGTAGGTACGAGTCTTTGATAGGAGAAAGTCCCGCATCCGTTCGATCTAATTTAAAGAAGGGGATCAATATGTATGAATAATACTCAACACAATTGATGGAAATGAATAGATTGTGAACATTGTTTATATACTTCCAGTTGTTGTGATTATTTTGCCTAGCTCATAGGTCATCTGACGGATGTTCTCACAAACATAGTATCCACATAAATTATTCACGGATTCCTCCCTCAAACACTTCATGATAATAGAGTTCAAGCAAAATAATAATAAAACATGGTAATGGTATTGAAGTCAAGAATCAAAGATATACGTGGACCTAGCTATAGTACTACTACATTGAGTTATCGAAATGTAAGCTCTGCTTTCCATTCACCCCTAACAACCTTGATGAACCGTTTCCAAACCCTACCCGCAAAAATTAGTAAAGGAGTTAATTAATTACTTGATATCAGAAATGAACGAAAAATGATAATATAGTGC
>CAJUXJ010002449.1:0-22016 GCA_910589775.1 Avena eriantha
CCACATATGGATCCACCAGAGTCATTGCATGTCTATTCTTTTCAAAAAACACATGGATCCACCAGAGTCGTTGCATGTGTGTTCTTTTCATGAACCACATATGGATCCACTAGAGTCATTGCATGTGTGTTCATATCCTAAACCAGCACTAGAGTCATTGCATGTGTGTTCTTATCCTAAACCAGCAGTAGAGTCATTGGATGTTTGTTCTTTTCATGAACCACATATGGATCAACTAGAGTCATTGCATGTCTGTTCTTTCCACAAACCGCATGGATCCACCAATGTCATTGCACGTGTGTTCTTTTCATGAACCACATATGGATCCACTAGAGTCATTGCATGTGTGTTCTTTCCACAAACCACATGGATCCACCAATGTCACTGCATGTGTGTTCTTTTCACAAACCACATATGGAGCCACTAGAATCATTGCATGTGTGTTCTTTTCATTAACCACAACTAGAGTCATTGCATGTGTGTTCTTTTCATGAACGACATATCGATCCACTAGAGTCATTGCATGTGTGTTCTTATCCTAAACTAGCACTAGAGTCATTGCATGTGTGTTCTTTTCAAGAACCACATATGGATCCACTAGAGTCATTGCATGTGTGTTCTTTCCACAAACCACATGGATCCACCAATGTCATTGCATGAGTGTTCTTTTCACAAACCACATATGGATCCACTAGAATCATTTCATGTGTGTTCTTTTCATTAACCACAACTAGGGTCATTGCATGTGTGTTCTTTTCATGAACCACATATGGATCCACTAGAGTCATTACATGTGTGTTCTTATCCTAATCCAGCACTAGAGTCATTGCATGTGTGTTCTTTCATGAACCACATATGGATCCACCAGGGTCATTGCATGTCCATTATTTTCCTAAAACACATGGATCCACTAGAGTCATTGCATGTGTGTTCTTTTCATTAAACACATATGGATCCACTAGAGTCATTGCATGTGTCTTCTTATCCTAAACCAGCACTAGAGTCATTGCATGTGTGTTCTTGTCAAGAACCACATATGGATCCACCAGAGCCATCGCATGCATGTTATTTTCATAAAACACATGGATCCACTAGAGTCATTGCACGTGTGTTCTTTTCATCAACCACATCCACTAGAGTCATTGCATGTGTGCTCTTATGCTAAACCATCACTAGAGTCATTGCATGTGTATTCTTATCCAAAGCTAGAACAAGAGTCATTGCATGTGTGTTCTTTTCATGAACCACCTATGGATCCACTAGATTCATAGCATGTGTGTTCTTTCCACAAACCACATGGATCCACCAATGTCATTGCATGTGTGTTCTTTTCACAAACCACATAGGGATCCACTAGAGTCATTACCTGTTTGTTCTTTTCATTAACCACAACTAGAGTCATTGCATGTGTGTTCTTTTGATGAACCACATATCAATCCATTAGAGTCATTTCATGTGTGTTCTTATCCTAAACCAGCACTAGAGTCATTGCATGTGTGTTCTTTTCATGAGCCACATATGGATCCACCAGAGTCATTACATGTCTGTTCTTTTCATAAAACACATGGATCCACCAGAGTCATCGCATGTGTGTTCTTTTGATGAACCACATATGGATTCACTAGATTCATTGCATGTGTGTTCTTATCCTAAACCAGCACTAGAGCCATTGCATGTGTGTTCTTATCCTAAACCAGCACTAGAGTCATTGCATGTTTGTTCTTTTCATGAACCACATATGGATCCACTAGAGTCATTGCATGTCTCTTCTTTCCACAAACCACATGGACCCACCAATGTCATTACACGTGGTTTCTTTTCATGAATCACATATGGATCCACTAGAGTCATTGCATGTGTGTTCTTTCCACAAACCACCTGGATCCACCAATGTCATTGCATGAGATTTCTTTTCACAAACCACATATGGATCCACTAGAATCATTGCATGTGTGTTGTTTTCATTAACCACAACTAGGGTCATTGCATGTGTGTTCTTTTCATGAACCACATATGTATCCACTAGAGTCATTGCATGTGTGTTCTTATCCTAAACCAGCACTAGAGTCAATGCATGTGTGTTCTTTTCATGAACCACATATCGATCCATTAGAGGCATTGCATGTGTGTTCTTATCCTAAACCAGCACTAGAGTCATTGCATGTGTGTTCTTTTCATGAGCCACATATGGATCCACCAGAGTCATTACATGTCTGTTCTTTTCATAAAACACATGGATCCACCAGAGTCATCGCATGTGTGTTCTTTTCATGAACCACATATGGATCCACTAGATTCATTGCATGTGTGTTCTTATCCTAAACCAGCACTAGAGTCATTGCATGTGTGTTCTTATCCTAAACCAGCACTAGGGTCATTGCATGTTTGTTCTTTTCATGAACCACATATGGATCCACTAGAGTCATTGCATGTCTCTTCTTTCCACAAACCACATGGACCCACCAATGTCATTGCACGTGGTTTCTTTTCATGAACCACATATGGATTCACTAGAGTCATTGCATGTGTGTTTTTTCCACAAACCACATGGAGCCACCGATGTCATTGCATGAGATTTCTTTTCACAAACCACATACGGATCCACTAGAATCATTGCATGTGTATTCTTTTCATTAACCACAACTAGGGTCATTGCATGTGTGTTCTTTTCATGAACCACATATGTATCCACTAGACTCATTGCATGTGTGTTCTTATCCTAAACCAGCACTAGAGTCATTGCATGTGTGTTCTTTTCATGAACCACATATGGATCCACTAGAGTCATTGCATGTGTGTGCTTATCTTAAACTAGCACTAGAGTCATTGCATGTGTGTTCTTTTCATGAGACACATATGGATCCACCAGAGTCATTACACGTCTGTTCTTTTCATAAAAACACATGGATCCACTAGGGTCATTGCATGTGTGTTCTTTTCATGAACCACATATGTATCCATTAGAGTCATTGCATGTGTGTTCTTATGCTAAACCAGCACTAGAGTCATTGCATGTGTGTTCTTTTCATGAACCACATATGGATCGACTAGAGTCGTTGCATGTCCGTTCTTATTTTAAACATGCACTAGAGTCATTGCATGTGTGTTCTTTTCAAGAGCCACATATGGATCCACCAGAGTCATTACATTTGTGTTCTTTTCATTAACCACAACTAGGATCATTGCATGTGTGTTCTTTTCATTAACCACATATGGATCCACAAGAGTCATTGCATGTGTGTTGTTATCCTAAACCAGCACTAGAGTCATTGCATGTGTGTTCTTTTCATGAACCACATATGGATCCACCAGAGCCATTGCATGTATGTTCTTTTCATGAACGACATGTGGATCCACTAGTCATTGCATGTGTGCTCTTATCCTAAACTAGCACTAGAGCCATGGCATGTGTGTTCTTATCCTAAGCTAGGACAAGAGTCATTGCATGTGTGTTCTTTTCATGAACCACGTATGGATCCACTAGAGTCATAGCATGTGTGTTCTTTCCACAAACCACATGGATCCACCAATGTCATTGCATGTGTGTTCTTTTCACAAACCACATATGGATCCACTAGAGTCATTGCATGTGTGTTCTTTTCATTTACCACAACTAGAGTCATTGCATGTGTGTTCTTTTCATTAACCACATATGGATCCACTAGAGTCATTGCATGTGTGTTCTTATTCTAAACCAGCACTAGAATCATTGCATGTGTGTTCTGTTCATGAACCACATATGAATCCATTAGAGTCATTGCATGTCTGTTCTTTTCATAAAACACGTGGATCCACCAGAGTCATCGCATGTGTGTTCTTTTAATGAACCACATATGGATCCACTAGAGACATTGCATGTGTTCTTATCCTAAACAAGCACTACAGTCATTGCATGTGTGTTCTTATCCTAAACCAGTAGTAGAGTCATTGGATGTTTGTTCTTTTCTTGAACCACATATGGATCAACTAGAGTCATTGCATGTCTGTTCTTTCCACAAAACGCATGGATCCACCAAAGTCATTGCACGTGTGTTCTTTTCATGAACCACATATGGATCCACTAGATTCATTGCGTGTGTGTTCTTTCCACAAACCACATGGATCCACCAATGTCATTGCATGTGTGTTCTTTTCACAAACCACATATGGATCCACTAGAATCATTACATGTGTGTTCTTTTCATTAACCACAACTAGAGTCATTGCATGCGTGTTCTTTTCATGAACCACATATGGATCCACTAGAGTCATTGTATGTGTGTTCTTATCCTAAACCAGCACTAGAGTCATTGCATGTGTGGTGTTTTCATGAACCACATATGGATCCACTAGAGTCATTGGATGTGTGTTCTTTCCACAAACCACATGGATCCACCAATGTCATTGCATGAGTGTTCTTTTCACAAACCACATATGGATCAACTAGAATCATTGCATGTGTGCTCTTTTCATTAACCACAACTAGGGTCATTGCATGTGTGTTCTTTTCATGAACCACATATGGATCCACTAGAGTCATTGCATGTGTGTTCTTATCCTAAACCAGCACTAGAGTCATTGCATGTGTGTTCTTTTCATGAACCATATATGGATCCACCAGAGTCATTACATATCCGTTCTTTTCATAAAACACATGGATCCACTAGAGTCATTGCATGTGTGTTCTTTTCATTAAACACATATGGATCCACTAGAATCATTGCATGTGTGTTCTTATGCTAAACCTGCACTAGAGTCATTGCATGTGTGTTCTTGTCCTAAACCAGCACTAGTGTCATTGCATGTGTATTTTTTCATGAACCACATATGGATCCACTAGGGTCATTGCATGTGTGTTATTTTCATGAACCATATATGGATCCACTAGAGTCATTGCATGTTTGTTCTTATCCTAAACCAGCACTAGAGTCATTGCATGTGTGTTCTTATGCTAAACCAGCACTAGAGTCATTGGATGTATGTTCTTTTCATGAACCACAAATGGATCCACTAGAGTCATTGCATGTATGTTCTTTCCACAAACCACATGGATCCACCAATGTCATTGCATGTGTGTTCTTTTCATGAACCACATATGGATCAACGAGAGTCATTGCATGGGTGTTCTTTCCACAAACCACATGGATCCACCAATGTCATTGCATGTGTGTTCATTTCACAAACCACTTATCGATCTACTAAAGTCATTGCATGTCTGTTCTTTTCATTAACCACAACTAGAGTCATTGCATGTGTATTATTTTCATGAACCACATATGGATCCACTAGAGTTATTGCATCTATGTTATTTTCATGAACCACATATGGTTCCATTAGAGTCATTGCATGTCTGTTCTTTTAATAAAACACATGGATCCACCAGAGTCATTGCATGTGTGTTCTTTTCATGAAGCACATATGGATCCACTAGATTCATTGCATGTGTGTTCATATCCTAATCCAGCACTAGAGTCATTGCATGTGTGTTCTTTTCATGAACCACATATGGATCCACTAGAGTCATTGCATGTGATTTATTATCTTAAACCAGCACTACAGTCATTGCATGTGTGTTCTTTTCATAAACCACATATGGATCCACTAGACTCATTGCATGTGTGTTCTTATCCTAAACCAGCACTAGAGTCATTGCATGTGTATTCTTTTCTTGAACCACATATGGATATACCAGAGTCATTGCAAGTCTGTTCTTTTCATAAAACACATGGATTCACCAGAGTCATTGCATGTGTGCTCTTTTCATGAACCACATATGGATCCACTAGAGTCATTGCATGTGTGTTCTTATCCTAAACCAGCACTAGAGTCATTGCGTGTGTGTTCTTATCGTAAACCAGCAGTAGTGTCATTGCATGTGGTATCTTTTCATGAACCACATATGGATCCACTACAGTCATTGCATGTGTGTTATTTTCGTGAACCATATATGGATCCACTAGATTCATTGCCTTTGTGTTCTTATCCTAAACCAGCACTAGAGCCATTGCATGTGTGTTCTTATCCTAAACCAGCACTAGAGTCATTGCATGTTTGTTCTTTGCATGAACCACAAATGGATCCACTAGAGTCAGTGCATGTATGTTCTTTCCACAAACCACATGGTCCACCAATGTCATTGCATGTGTGTTCCTTTCATGAACCACATATGGATCCACTAGAGTCATTGCATGTATGTTCTTATCCTAAACCAGCACTAGAGTCATTGCATGGGTGTTCTTTTCATGAACCACATATGGATCCACTAGAGTCATTGCATGTGATTTATTATCTTAAACCAGCACTACAGTCATTGCATGTGTGTTCTTTTCATGAACTACATATGGATCCATTAGAGTCATTGCATGTCTATTCTTTCCGTAAAACACATGGATCCACTAGAGTCATTGCATGTGTGTTCTTTTCATGAACCACATATGGATCCATTAGAGTCATTACATGTCTGTTCTTTCCATAAAACACATGGATCCACCAGAGTCATTGCATGTGTGTTCTTTTCATAAACCACATATGGATCCACTAGACTCATTGCATGTGTGTTCTTATCCTAAACCAGCACTAGAGTCATTGCATGTGTATTCTTTTCTTGAACCACATATGGATATACCAGAGTCATTGCAAGTCTGTTCTTTTCATAAAACACGTGGATTCACCAGAGTCATTGCATGTGTGCTCTTTTCATGAACCACATATGGATCCACTAGAGTCATTGCATGTGTGTTCTTATCCTAAACCAGCACTAGAGTCATTGCGTGTGTGTTCTTATCGTAAACCAGCAGTAGTGTCATTGCATGTGGTATCTTTTCATGAACCACATATGGATCCACTACAGTCATTGCATGTGTGTTATTTTCGTGAACCATATATGGATCCACTAGATTCATTGCCTTTGTGTTCTTATCCTAAACCAGCACTAGAGCCATTGCATGTGTGTTCTTATCCTAAACCAGCACTAGAGTCATTGCATGTTTGTTCTTTGCATGAACCACAAATGGATCCACTAGAGTCAGTGCATGTATGTTCTTTCCACAAACCACATGGTCCACCAATGTCATTGCATGTGTGTTCTTTTCATGAACCACATATGGATCCACTAGAGTCATTGCATGTATGTTCTTATCCTAAACCAGCACTAGAGTACTTGCATGGGTGTTCTTTTCATGAACCACATATGGATCCACTAGAGTCATTGCATGTGATTTATTATCTTAAACCAGCACTACAGTCATTGCATGTGTGTTCTTTTCATGAACTACATATGGATCCATTAGAGTCATTGCATGTCTATTCTTTCCGTAAAACACATGGATCCACTAGAGTCATTGCATGTGTGTTCTTTTCATGAACCACATATGGATCCATTAGAGTCATTACATGTCTGTTCTTTCCATAAAACACATGGATCCACCAGAGTCATTGCATGTGTGTTCTTTTCATAAACCACATATGGATCCACTAGAGTCATTGCATGTGTGTTCTTATCCTAAACCAGCACTAGAGTCATTGCATGTGTATTCTTTTCTTGAACCACATATGGATATACCAGAGTCATTGCAAGTCTGTTCTTTTCATAAAACACATGGATTCACCAGAGTCATTGCATGTGTGCTCTTTTCATGAACCACATATGGATCCACTAGATTCATTGCATGTGTGTTCTTATCCTAAACCAGCACTAGAGTCATTGCGTGTGTGTTCTTATCCTAAACCAGCACTAGTGTCATTGCATGTGTGTTCTTTTCATGAACCACATATGGATCCACTATAGTCATTGCATGTGTGTTATTTTCGTGAACCATATATGGATCCACTAGATTCATTGCCTTTGTGTTCTTATCCTAAACCAGCACTAGAGCCATTGCATGTGTGTTCTTATCCTAAACCAGCACTAGAGTCATTGCATGTTTGTTCTTTGCATGAACCACAAATGGATCCACTAGAGTCATTGCATGTATATTCTTTCCACAAACCACATGGATCCACCAATGTCATTGCATGTGTGTTCTTTTCATGAACCACATATGGATCCACTAGAGTCATTGCATGTATGTTCTTATCCTAAACCAGCACTAAAGTCATTGCATGTGTGTTATTTTCATGAACCACATATGGATCCACTAGAGTCATTGCATGTGTGTTCTTATCATAAACCAGCACTAGAGTCATTGCATGTGTGTTCTTTTCATGAACCACATATGGATCCATTAGAGTCATTGCATGTCTATTCTTTCCATAAAACACAAGGATCCACCAGAGTCATTGCATGTGTGTTCTTTTCCTGAACCACATATGGATCCACTAGAGTCATTGCATGTGTGTTCTTATCCTAAGCCAGCACTAGAGTCATTGCATGTGTGTTCTTATCCTAAACCAGCACTAGAGCCATTGCATGTATGTTCTTTTCATGACCCACATATGGATCCACTAGAGTCATTACATGTCTGTTCTTTCCACAAAACACATGGATCCACCAATGTCATTGCATGTGTGTTCTTTTCATGAACCACATATGGATCCACTAGAGTCATTGCATGTGTGTTCTTTCCACAAACCACATGGATCCACTAAAGTCATTGCATGTGTGTTCTTTTCACAAACCACATATGGATCCACTAGAGTCATTGCATGTGTGTTCTTTTCGTTAACCACAGCTAGAGTCATTGCATGCGTGTTCTTTTCATGAACCACATATGGATCCACTAGGGTCATTCCATGTGTGTTGTTATCCTAAACCAGCACTAGAGTCATTGCATGTGTGTTCTTTTTCATGAACCACATAGGGATCCACCAGAGTCATTGCATGTTTGTTCTTTTCATAAAAACACATGGATCCACTAGAGTCATTGCATGTGTGTTCTTTTCATGAACCACATATGGATGCACTAGAGTCATTGCATGTGTGTTCTTATCCTAAACCACCACTAGAGTCATTGTATCTGTGTTCTTTTCATGAACCACATATGGATCCGCTAGAGTCATTGCATGTCTGTTCTTTCCACAAACCACATGGATCCACCAATGACATTGCATGTGTGTTCTTTTCATGAACCACATATGGATCCACTAGAGTCATTGCATGTGTGTTCTTTCCAAAAACCACATGGATCCACCAATGTCATTGCAAGTGTGTTATTTTCACAAACCACATATGGATCCACTAGAGTCATTGCATGTCTGTTCTTTTCATTAACCACAACTATAGTCGTTGCATGTGTGTTATTTTCATGAACCACAGATGGATCCACTAGAGTCATTGCATGTCTGTTCGTATCCTAAACCAGCACTAGAGTCATTCCATGTGTGTCCTTTTTATGAACCACCTATGGATCCATTAGAGTTATTGCATGTCTGTTGTTTTCATTAAACACATGGATCCACCAGAGTCATTGCATGTGTGTTCTTTTCATGATCTACATATGGATCCACTAGAGTCATTGCATGGGTGTTCTTATCCTAAACCAGCACTAGAGTCATTGCATGTGTGTTCGTATCCTAAACCAATACTAGAGTCATTGCATGTATGTCTTTTCATGAACCACATATGGATCCACTAGAGTCATTGCATGTCTATTAATTCCACAAACTACATGGATCCACCAATGTCATTGCACGTGTTTTTTTTTTCATGAACCACATATGGATCCACTGGAATCATTGCATGTGTTCTTTCCACAAACCACATGGATCCACCAATGTCATTGCATGTGTGTTCTTTTCACAAACCACATATGGATCCACTAGAGTCATTGCATGTGTGTTCTTTTCATTAACCACAACTAGAGTCATTGATACTTCGAAAACGTATATACTTTCCCGAACACTTTTGCTATTGTTTCTCCTCTAAACTTGTGTGATTTGGATGCGACTAACACGGACTGGCGCTGTTTTCAGCAGAATTGCCTTGGTGTCTACTTTTTGTGCAGAAAATCAACTTTCAGGAAAAATCCCGGAAAATATGCCGAAAATCCTATTTCACCCGAAGACTCCAGGAGCCAGAATACGAGATGGAGAAGAGCCAGGGGTGGCCACACCACCTGGTGGGGCGGGCCAGGCCAGGCCGCGCTAGGGGGTGGTGTGGGCCCCCCAGGCATCCCCTCGGTTTCCCTCTTCGCCTATAAGAAGCCTTCTGACCTAAAAACTCTAGGGGGTTCGACGTTTTTCTAGAAGGAGTTCCGCTCCACTGCCACCACCAGATTCCACGAAAGAGCACCAGAAATTCCGTTCTAACACCCTACCGGGACAGGGAATTGGAAGAGATCATCGCCATCATCATCACCATCGCTTCTCCATCGACCATCCATGTTTCCCCATCTATGAGTGAGTAATCCCCCGTTGTAGGCTATGGGGATGGTAGGGATTGGATGAGATCATTCATGTAATGGCATCAGATTTTTAGGGCATGGTGCCTAGTATCTTTTATTAGTGCTTTATGACTTTGTTGCGACTTGTTATGCTTAATGCTTGTCACTAGGGCCCGTGTGCCATGATTTCAGATCTGAACATCTTATTGATTCATTATGATAGTATTGTTTATGGTCTTATCTGCAAGTTGTATACACACGTTGTTGTCCGGAACCAATGGCCCCGAAGTGACAGAAATCGGGATAACCCGAGGGAATGGCTTTGATGTGAGGATCACATGTGTTCACGGAGTGTTAATGCTTTGCTCCTGTGCTCTATTAAAAGGAGCACCTTAATTGCCAGTAGTTTCCTTGAGGCCCCGCTGCAAACGGGCTGGGAGGACAAAAGATGTTGTGCAAGTTCTCATTGCGAGCACGTATGACTATATATGGAACACATGCCTAGGATTATCTAGTACTTGGATGCTTTATCTTATTTATCTGCAATTGCCCTATGTTCTGATTGCTATGTGAGTTGTCTTGTCCATGCAACGCCCGTCCATCCATCCCTATGCCTACCGCACTCGAATCCTACTGTTTACTGCTATTGTTACTGTTGTCTTCACTTTACTGCTGTTGTTGCTACTTCACTATTCCTACTACGCAACTATTGCTACTGATAAACTGTTGTGAGCAAGATTGTTTCCAGGTGCAGCTGAATTGACAATTCAGTTGTTAAGGCTTATAAATATTCTTTGGCTCCCTTGTGTCGAATCAATAAATTGGGTTTCACTTCCCTCGAAAATACTACGATACACCCCCAATACTTGTGGGTCATCAAGACTATTTTCTTGCGCCGTACCCAGGGAGCATAGCTTTATTTATTAAGTTCAGTTGGATTCTCTATTGTTCGCTGCCATCCATCCATCATGGGTAAGTCTCGTGATGGCAAGGTCCCTATTTTACTATCCACTACAAGAAGAGGTACGGTTCTGAACACCTCTATTGCTCTTGATTCACCATCTGTTATGAGTAAGCTCGTTACACCACCACATACACATGCTACACACACTGCTACTACTACTGAATCTGAAACTTCTGATGCTTATGATGCTGCTTCTACTGTGCTTGATAAGAGTGGTTCATTAGGTCCTTTCCTAGATGCTACGATTGCTAGAACTATAGCTGGAAATACTAAAACTCCTAATGAAGATACTACTGCACCTATTAGTTCACCTGAGTCTAGTGAAAGTTATGATATTGAAGATGGTTATGTTGAGATGATCGATGAATTTATTAAAGAATCTAAAAACACCCATGATAGGAGCGCTGCTAAGAGTCTCCTTGAGAGGCATACTATTAGACCCAAATTGTCTCCTATTGCTAAGTTCGTTGCTTCTCCCATAAAAATTATTGATGAAGATTATGATTTCTCTCTCGATCTATCTTACATAGCTATTGTCGAGAAAGAACCTTTTTGTGGGACTAAGGATGAAAGTGCGGTAGCACATATGAATGAACTTTCTACCATGAGTGGCTTGTTTTCTGATGATATTAAGATGCGTACTTACTTTGTTGCTAAGATTTTCCCTTTTTCACTGAAAGGAGAAGATAAAACTTGGTTTAGTAATTTACCTCCTGGATCTATTGATACCCCTGATTGCTTGATTAGTACTTTCCTGCAGAAATATTTTCCTCCTAGTGCCAGACATGCTATTTTGCAGGAACTTTTTGATTTTAAACAGGGAGAAAAAGAGGTATTGCCCGAATCTTGGGCAAGGTTTTGTGCTTTGATTCACGCATAGGCTGGAAGTCCATTACCTAAGAATGAGCTTCTTGATATATTTTATAATGGACTAACCGAAGAATCTAGGGCATACCTAGATAGTTGTGCTGATTGTGTTTTCAGGAATATGACTCCTAAGGAAGCTGAAGAATTAATGGCTAAAATAAGTATGAATTATGAAGATTGGACTCCTCCTAAACAAGCTATACCAGAAGTAATTGTACCTGAACCTACTATTCCAGTGCCTATTCCAACATCAAAGAAGAGGCGAGTTATTGAATTAAATGATGAAGTGATGAAGGAAGCTAAGAAATGTCTTAAGGAGAGGGGAATTAAAGCTGCAGACGTCAAGAATTTACCTCCTATAGAAGAATTATGTAAGCCTATTCCCTACTCACCCACTATTGAGGTACACTCTCTCCAACACTTTGATGAAGGTGATATCCCTTACTCTAAACCTCCTGATCAATGCTTAGAAGAATTCGATATCTTTATTGTTAAGCAAGATAATTTTAATAAAAGGGTGCGAAATCATCTAATGGAAAACACTAGTGCTATTGTTGAGTTGAAAGATATTGTGGAAAGAACCTCTAATGATTTTAAAATGATTGTTAAACACTTTCAAATGGTTGTCGTCAGTTTGAGGACAAGTACGCCGTGAGAGGGTCCTCGAGGCGTGCGGGAGAAAGGGATGTGAGACGTACGGTGTTCCAGGACGGTGAGCACAAAAGTTTACCCAGGTTCGAATCCGCCGGCTTTGGACGGACCCTACTCCTGCTAGCAATCCAGTAATACGGCAGAGCCGGAATATGGGTTACAAGGGTTTCGCCTGTGCGAGTTGAGATTGTAGACTATTGAGGTGTGCCCTAAAGGCTCTCCCTAGGACGGCTTATATAGATATCCGGCCTAGGGTTTACAGGAGAGATCAATCCGGCTACGACTAAGAGTTGGTTACAGAGTACATCTTGAACTACAAGTAACATTATGGGCCTAAGTTGGTAAGTCTTCTGGGCCTTCCTGTAGTCGGATTGGACTCCGTCTTCTCTCCCTAACTGGGCCGCCCGTGAAGCAAAGCTCTAACCCGAAGTGGGCCACCCTGGTCAGTGAGGATCTGTAAGGATACCAAGAAAGTATATCCCCAACAGTAGCCCCCGGAGGCCTCCAAGATCCAAAGTCGGATTTTATCATCGTCTAGCTTGATCTTCGGCTTGCAGAATCTTGAAGGGTTCCTGAAACTTTATAACAAAAAATACGATCCGGGTCTTAAAAGTAAGTCGGAGTTTCAATAGTTATTCGGATTTTCCAGCTCGCTTTTAAACTAAGCCGGAACTTGGTCTCTAACGCCACCTGACACAAGCATGGTCAAGTCATGTCATCTGACAAATGTTCCGTCAGCACGACCGTTGGTGGGTCCGCGGTTCGTGGAACCAAGGCGCCGTTTCAATGCGTGCGTGGAGATCGAGGCGACGCAATCATCGCGCGGGCCCTTCCCAGTTCCTTCCACGACGCATGGCAATTACACTGTAGCGTTTGCACGAATCTTTGCGCAGGTAGGTGGATATTAGGGGTTTAGATTCCTTCTTCTCCTCTCCACCAGTCCTTCGCCGTTCCTTTCTTCCCAATCCTCCAGTGCGCCCAGAGCCTTTTCGTCCTCCTCCCACAGAGCTCCCAGCGCCGCCACTTTAAGGTCACCTTTTCCACCGGAGAAAAAATGGCTTCATCTTCTTCTTCCTCTCTGGCGGCGGCGGCGTCGGCGGAAGCAGCTGCGGAGAAAGAGAGCTTCCGGGGAATCTGGATCCCCTGCGCCCTCGACGACGACGGCCTCAAAAATGTGGAGAAGGAGGGGCTTCTCGCCACCGGCAACTGGCGGAGCGGTTCCGGCGAAACCATCCCCAATCCGTGCGAGGGCGAACGCGTCCACTTCGGCACCCATCTAGACCGAGGTTTGTCCTTTCCTCCCTCGGAGTTCTTCTCCAAGGTGATTGACCACTATGGAGTACAACTCCATAATCTTCCTCCCAATTCTCTTCTAGAGATGAGCGCATATGCTGCACTTTGTGAGGGCTTTCTCGGTATTAGGCTGAGTTTGCTTCTCTTCCGGTACTATTTCCATGTCCGGAGAAATAACATTACTGCCGGTGTTCCTTATATCACCGGTACTATTAGTTTTTCTGTTAGACGAGACCGGGTATATCCCAAAATTTCTGATAGTGACTCGGTCAAACAATGGCCAGCCACTTTTTTCTATCATAGGGATATTCCGACTCCCGGCAAAGCTACTGCTTTGCCAGCTTTTGTCGACGGAGCCGCCACAGCCCAGCCTTCTTGGGATGAGGCTGCTCCGGCTCTCACCGACGATCTGATCCTCGCTAAGAGGCGGATCGAATATCTTATCAAGCACAAGGGTCTGAAGTGATCCGACTTAGTCCAGTGCTGGGTCTCACGTCAGATCTAGCCACTTCAGTACCACGGGGATAGACTGATGCACTCCATCACATCTTCCAAAAAAGACTCTCTCCGCATCAGCCCCAAAGCCTACACCATCCAAGGTTACATAAGCCAGATCAAGTGGCTGATCAAGGAGCGGATCGAGAGGAAAATTCCGGAGATTTCTCTGGATATGCACACGGCGGAAAACCCCGTGGTAGCGGTAAGCTTCCATCAGCACACCTTTTATGTGTTTCAATCTTTAAGTTATATACTGCAATGCTGATATGTTTTCTTGTTTTCAGCTTGCTGATCTCTCCGAGTCGGAGCTTGCTCCACTCGAAGGATATCCTCCTGAGTTTTCTCAGGAGATTGAAGTGGTCCCACTGTCGGACCTTGCGCTCAAGAAGTGCAAAGCCCCGACAGTGGCTGTTGGCACAAAGGAAGTGCCCGTTGTGAAGAGGTAACTTTCATTCACAATTTCTGCCTTTGTACCTTTCTCGAATTTCTTTCTAAGATGTAATGTTTCCGACTTTACTACATTCTCAAAGCAAAGCCTCTCATCAAGGGTAAGGGGAAGGGGATTCCTGTGAAGCCCCTGCAACAGATGAAGCTTACCATAGCTTCCCCTGCCACGGCTCCTCCAACTCATGCCCCTCAACCTTCTGTAACACCGGCGATTATTCCATCTCCGGTTGTTGCAGAAGATCCAGCTCCTCCAACGGCGCCTGTGATCCTTGGATCGCACAATGACGTCACTGTGGGTGCGTCAGCTCAAGATAAGGGTGAACCCTCTCCGGGTAATGATCCCTCGAGTGAAGTCTTCGCCGACAACCTCCTCAGCAACCCCGGACTTGCCAAGTTTGGCTTATCCCGGAAATCCGCAGAGGAGATCCAGCGGCTGGCCAGGCAAGTCCTGGACAAAAGCCATCTATCCCCCGAAGAGGAAGCGCAAGAAGCAGAGGACGTAAAGTTCTCTGACCTTCTCGCCCAAGTCCGCCTTCGCGACGAGAGGATCAGGACTGGCGAGCTTCCAACAGCTCCAGTAATTCCTCTTACCCTCACCGAGAAGGTGGCAGCTGAAGTGAACGCGGGGTTAGACAAACTCACCCGCGAGCAATATGTAAGTCGGAATTAGAACTCTTGTTTTTTTACCTTATGTTATATCATATCCTCTAGCCCCCAAGCATGAAGTAGGATATAGAAATCCGGGTTTATGCTTTCATTAGGATACCAAAGAATGAACTAGTGTACCCCCAAGGCTCGTGCTGATATTTAGCAAACAATATTAGCACGAGTCTTAAGTAGCTTTCTGACTTTGGGTATTCTGACTTACATAAAGTATGTTCCTATAACCAGGAATTGTTAAAAAATGTCTGTGATAAGCGGAGAGAGATCAAAGCTCTCTGGCTTAAAAATGTTGATCTCAAGGTAGCCAAGGATGAAGCCAAAGGTAAACATTTCGAGATTCAAACCTTGTCTTTTGCATTTTTCAATGTCGAATTTTTCTGAACTGTTGTTCTTTTTGACTTACAGCGTTGGTGAAACAATCCATCGCTATGATTGAAGAGGCCGAGAACCTCAAAACCTTAGTGGTGGAGAACAAGGGACTTCGCCAAGAGCTGGATAAGCTCAAGGCGGATCATGAAAGGAGCATAGCTCAAGTCCTCGAGTCCTCCTCCATGGCCACTGAAGAGCGCGATCTCAAGATTGCCGCTCAAGATAAGGTTATCTCGGACCTCAAGAATGAGGTTGGCAGAGAAAAGGATATCTCCCAGGCGCTCCAGGCTGAACTCCAGAGTCTCCGGGAGGATAAAGCCAAGATTGACGACGTCATTCTTGGTATGTTCCATCTATCTGACTTATTATTTCTTCGACTTTCATCAATGTCGGTTTTTTCATATCCTTGTTTTGTGTATAGGTCCTCTGAACTTGACGGACTCCTCCTCGTCCGAACCCCGCACTCACCGGCTTACCCAAGTCGGTGATCTTCTTCATGACTACCGCCAGTCCCTTGAGGACATTGGCGAGTCTCTCAGGATTCTAGACATGCCAAGCATGTCGGACTTCCAGGTGCGGGAGAAGGCCAAGGAGATGCCGCAGCTCGTTCGAGACTGGAACATGTCCTACGCGTGGACTGCTACGCAGAACGCTCTCACCATGGTCATGAGCCACCATGGGAACTTGCAGATATGGCAAGTGACCAGAGGGTACTGCAAAGTAGACAAAGACGGCCAGGAGCAAGACCTTCAAGCTATGATGCACTCCTGCGCCGGATATGGGTGCCACGTAGCTGACCTGACCAGCTACGAGGTGCCCTTCTTCACCCGCGTGGATACTCCACAACCTCCTCCAGAAGACGGCGAAGAAGTTTCCGATGATGAACGGACCACCTCGGATCCGGACATCTCGGCACGATATCAAGGCGGAGTAACCATCTATCCGACAGTTCCTTCATCTCCTCCTGCATCATAGATCAGAAAACTATGTATTATTCTGGAAAGACATGATGCGTTTTTTGTAAATATTAAGTACTATGACTTTTGCTAATGCTAAGTTTTTTATCTATTCAACACTTTTGTCTTAAATTTTTTTTGCGTGCCTGAAATGTTTGCATAAGCACTTGGAATTTTCTGCCTCTACTTATCGTTTATCTGGCTTTCCGCCTCGTCCCTTTCGTGAGCCAGCTAAACCTTCAGCCAGAAACTTTGTCGAGCAATGGAGCTCAATTGCTAAACCAGTTTAAACTCGGAAACAAAGCCGGCTTCTAGTACCAACAATTCACTACTCGGAAGATACCCGCATCCAGCAATCAGACAAATAACCCAAGTAAAGACTAGAGTTTTTTAGAGTTATACCCGAAGGTAGCAGTTTTAGAATCGGAAATCTAAACCAGAACAAACATGAGCATAAAGTACTTTCAAGCATTCTAGGATTTTCGACTATGACATGATCATTAGGAAATAAGATGGTAAAAACTTCTCAGGAAAACTTTGAGGTAACCAAAACTTTTATTTCTCATAGAACATGTACATATGTATGATTATAAAGAAAGATAAAACTAAGAATAAAAGGGACGTAGTTGAGCAATATTCCACGGTCTGTCTAATTCATCCGGATTTGTACTGCCTCCAGCTCTCTTTCTCTTCTTAGTAGCAGGTCTTTCTTTGACTAGCCTCATCTTAGTTAAGTAGTACGACCCATTGTGCAATACTCGACTAACTAAAAAGGGCCCTTCCCATATTGGGGAAAGTTTGTGCTTTCTTTGTTGCACAAGCCGGAGAACCAAATCACCTTTATTGAAAGATCTAGTTCGGACTCTCTGGCTATGATACTTGCGTAACTTCTGCTGATAGGCTGTAGATCTCATTTCAGCAACGACGCGAACTTCTTTGACTAAGTTGAGATCATTTGGTCGAGAAATCTCGGCATCCTCTTCGATATACGCGGCCACTCTAGGAGAAGTATGAATCAAATCACTAGGAAGAACTGCTTCTGCGCCATAGACCAAGAAGAAATGTGTATATCCTGTTGACCTGTTCGGAGTTCTTCGCAAACTCCAAATTACAGAGGGTAGTTCCTCTGCCCAAGCCCCCGCAACACGTCTAAGTGGTGCTTTGAGTCTTGGTTTCAAGCCTTGTAGAATTAAACCATTTGCTCTTTCGACTTGTCCGTTAGCCTGTGGATGTGCGACTGACGCAATGTCAAGCCAGATATTTTGCTCGTCGCAGAATTCAGCCAACTCTCCCATGGAAAAGTTACTCCCGTTGTCCATGATAATGCTATGTGGATAACCATACCGGATTATAACATCCTCGACAAATCTTTTGGCTGTTGCTCCATCAGAACTAGTGAGAGGTTTTGCCTCGATCCATTTCGTGAATTTATCCACCATCACTAAGAGGTGAGTAAATCCACTTGGAGCTCGTTTAAAAGGTCCTACCATATCAAGCCCCTAGACCGCAAAAGGCCATGTTATAGGTATTGTTCACAGCTGATCAGCCGGAACATGAGCTTGCTTGGCGTACTTTTGGCAGCCTTTGCATGTCTTGACTAATCGTTCGGCATCTGCCTGAGCTGTAAGCCAGAAAAAACCATGTCGAAAAGCTTTTGCCACTAAAGATTTGGCTGCAGCGTGGTGACCACACTCGGCTTCGTGGATTTCTCTTAATATTTCCACTCCTTCTTCCGGAGATACACAGCGCTGAAAAACCCCAGAAACACTCCGTTTATGGAGGTCACCTTTAACAATAGTATAGGCTTTTGCTCGTCGGATAATCTGCCGGCTCAGCACCTCGTCTTCGGGTAATTTGCCATCTACCAAGTAATCAAGGTAGGGTTGAGTCCAGCTGGGAATTACAGCCAGAACTGCTATTAAAGGTGAGTCGGATTTGGTCGGATATTCCTCATCTACTCCCTTTATCGAGGGAACTTTGAAGTGCTCTAAAAATGCGCCATCCGGCACCTCTTTCCGCGCAGAGCCTATTTGAGATAGTGCATCTGCTTCCTCGTTTTCTTCTCGAGGGATGTGTTAAACTTCAAACCCCTCGAACGATTTAGATAGATCATCCACGATAGCCTTATATGCTGCCATGTGCTTATTTGCATTACAAATATCCGAGACTTGCTGAGCAACAAGATCCGAATCTCCGTAACACATCAAACGTCGGATGCCAATATCCTTAGCAATCTGGATTCCATGCAGCAGTGCTTCATACTCGGCAATGTTGTTTGTCGTTGTGAAGTGGATCTGCAACACGTATAAAAGTTTATCTCCTTTGGGTGATTTGAGCACCACGCCAGCCCCCGAGCCCCCTCAAGCCTTAGACCCATCGAAAAAGAGGGTCCAATATTCCGACTCAGGGAGGACCATGTTCTCCTTGGTCTCTGTCCAATCTGCGACAAAGTCGGCAAGGATCTGGGATTTGATTGCTGTCTTGGGTTTGTACTCAATATCGAAAGCTGCAAGCTCTATACCCCATTTGGCGACGCGTCCTGTGGCATCTCTATTATTTTATATCTCTCATGGGAGCTTTCTCACCATGGTAATTGGATGCTCCTGAAAATAGTGTCGTAACTTACGAGATGCTAGAAAAACACCGTAAGCCAACTTTTGATAGTGCGGATATCGCTGTTTTGATTCTGTCAGGACCTCACTGACAAAGTATGTCAGACGCTGCACCAGGTGCTCCTGATTTTCTTCTGGTCTCTCCACCACCATAACTATACTGACAACCCTATTTGTCGCAGCAATGTAAAGCAACATCGGTTCCTGAGGTTCCGGCGCTGCTAGGATAGGAGCATATGAGAGTACTTTCTTCAGGTCTTGTAGTGCAGCTTCAGCTTCGTCAGTCCAGACAAAATCCTTGGTCTTCTTCAGGAGTTTGTATAATGGTGCGGCTCTTTCACCAAGCCGGCTTACAAATCGACTGACCGCAGCAATGCAACCAATTAATCTTTGTACGTCCTTCAGGCGAGTTGGCCTGGAAATATTGAGAATAGTCTTGATCTTGTCACGGTTCACCTCTATGCCTCGTTGAGACACGATAAAACCTAACAATTTTCCGGCTGGTATACCAAAGAAGCATTTCTTCGGGTTAAGCATGATGTTGTATTTTCATAAATTGGCGAACGTCTCCTCTAAGTCGGAAATCAATGTTTCCTTCTTTTTGGACATGACCGCGATATCATCCACGTATGCATGTACATTGCGTCCGAGTTGATCATGGAGGCAACGCTGCATCGTGCGCTGGTACGTCGCTCCTGCGTTCTTCAGCCCAAAGGGCATCGTAACAAAATGGAAGGTTCTGAAAGGGGTTATGAATGAAGTCTTGATTTTGTCAGATTCCTTCATCCGGATTTGGTGATAACCGGCATATGCGTCGAGAAAACAGAGGAGTTCCGAGCCTGCCGTAGAATCGATAACTTGATCAATTCTAGGCAGAGCGAACGGGTCTTTTGGACAAGCCTTGTTCAAGGCAGTATAATCAACACACACATCCTTAAATCAGTGGTGTCCTTTTTAGGGACCATTACAGGGTTGGCCGACCAATCAGTATGGATGACCTCTTCTATGAATCCGGCTAACTCCAGCCGCGCTAGTTCCTTAGCTATTGCCTTACGCTTTTCATCACCAAACCATCGTATGGACTGTTTGACGGGTTTAGCGTTCGGTTTTACATTTAGAGAGTGCTCGGCAAGTTCCCTAGGTACTTCGGTCATGTCAGATGGCTTCCATGTGAAGATATCTTGATTTGCTCAGAGGAACTTGACGAGCGCGCTTTCCTATGCGCTACTTAGGCCTGCGCCTATCTGAGTCACCTTGGAGGGGTCATCGTCCTTCAACGGCATCGTCTTCGTCTCTTCTGATGCCTTGAACTCCAGATTTGGCTTTGTCAACTCCTTCTTCGTCGCGGGCATCTCGGACGGATCTATGCTCTTCTTGATCTCCTGGTACTCCTGGGCATGCAGCACGTCTTCGGCAAAGGCGGCATTTCCATCCTCGCACTCTCGCGCTTTCTTCGGGTCTCCCCTGATGGTGATCACGCCGTTGGGACCTGGAATTTTCATCATATTGTAAATGTAACACGGACGAGCCATAAAAGCCCAGTAAGCCGGACGTCCAAATATAGCGTGGTATGCGCTCTGGAACGGGACCACTTCGAAGGAAAGTGCCTCCGTTCGATAATTTTTTGGTGTTCCAAAAGTAACATCCAAAGTGATCTCTCCCAGGGAGTTAGCTTGTCTTCCTGGGACAACTCCGTGAAAAATCACAGAGCTATGGTTAGGGCTGTGTTTCCGAGATCTTCATCCGGCGTAGCGTTTCTACATAGAGAATATTGATGCTACTACCACCGTCCATGAGGGTCTTGGAGAAACCATAACTGTCAATAAGTGGATTGACGATTAAGGCGCATTTTCCTCGCCTGTGTAGTTTAGGAGGATGATCAGCGCGGTCAAACGTTATTGCCACTTCCGACCAGTCCAGATACTAAGGGACAGCCAGAACTGTTGCGTTGAGCTCGTGGACAACTGCTTTCTTGACCTTTGCTGGTTGAGATCCGAGGAAGGTGACGTAAGTGTCCTTCTTGTAGGAAAAGTTTTCTTCCCTTCCGACTTGGGATTTGAAGCGTCGGCTTCCTCCATGTCGGAATCTTCCTTGGTCTCTTTGTATTTTTCGGGGTTTTTCTTTCCCTTCTCCCGCTTAGCTTTGTAGCCCGCGGTATCATCTCTCTTGATGTCGTCGTTAAAACGACATTCAGCGTTGGTGTGGGACGAGCCCCCATTGGCGTCCAAGTGATGCACACATGGGTTATTGGCGATGTCGGCCCAAGTGTAAGTTTTGCATGGTTGTTGCTCTCCTCTACCTTGGACCCTTGATGTCCCACGGCCACGCCCGGGATTCCGCCACGTCCTCCTCGTCCTCCAGACCCGGAAACAGTAGTGACTACTTCCGTCTCCGCGTT
>CAJUXJ010002450.1:0-42256 GCA_910589775.1 Avena eriantha
TTCTTCTCATTAACCACAGCTAGAGTCATTGCATGTGTGTTCTCTTTAGAGACCACACATGGATCCACAAGTGTCATTGCATGTGTGTTCTTTTTACTAACAACAACTGGAGTCATTGCATGTGTGTTCTTTTCACATACCACATATGGATCCACCAGTGTCATTGAAATGTGTGTTCTCTTTAGAGACCACACATGGATCCACCAGTGTCATTGCATGTGTGTTCTTTTTACTAACAACAACTAGAGTCAATACATGTGTGTTCTTTTCACATACCACATATAGATCCACCAGTGTCATTGAAATGTGTGTTCTCTTCAGAGACCACACATGGATCCACTAGTGTCATTGCATGTGTGTTCTTTTTACTGACAACAACAAGAGTCATTGCATTTGTGTTCTTTTCACATACCACATATGGATCCACCACTGTCATTGAAATGTGTGTTCTCTTCAGAGACCACACATGGATCCACCAGTGTCATTGCATGTGTGTTCTCTTCAGAGACCATACATGGATCCACCAGTGTCATTGCATGTGTGTTCTTTTTACTAACAACTACTGGAGTCATTTCATGGCTATTCTTTTCACATACCACATATGGATCCACCAGTGTCATTGAAATGTGTGTTCTTCTCATTAACTAGAGCTAGAGTCATTGCATGTGTGTTTTCTTCACAGACCACACATGGATCCACCAGCGTCATTGCATGTGTGTTCTTTTTACGAACAACAACTAGAGTCATTGCATGTGTGTTCTTTTCACATACCACATATGGATCCACCAGTGTCATTGAAATGTGCGTTCTCTCTAGAGGACATACATGGATCCACCAGTGTCATTGCATGTGTGTTCTTTTTACTAACAACAACCAGAGTCATTGCATGTGTGTTCTTTTCACATACCACATATGGATCCACAAGTGTCATTGAAATGTGTGTTCTCTTAAGAGGCCACACATGGATCCACCAGTGTCATTGCATGTGTGTTCTTTTTACTAACAACAACTGGAGTCATTGCATGTGTGTTCTTTTCACATACCACAAATAGATACACCAGTGTCCTTGCATGCGTGTTCTCTTCAGAGACCACACATGGATCCACCAGTGTCATTGCATGCGTGTTCTTTTTACTAACAACAACTGGAGTCTTTTCATGACTATTCTTTTCACATAACACATATGGATCCACCAATGTCATTGAAATGTGTGTTCTTCTCATTAACCATAGCTAGAGTCATTGCATGTGTGTTCTCTCTTTAGAGAACACACATGGATCCACCAGTGTCATTGCATGTGTGTTCTTTTTACTAACAACAACTAGAGTCATTGCATGTGTGTTATTTTCACATACCACATATGGATCCACCAGTGTCACTGAAATGTGTGTTCTTCTCATTAACCATAGCTAGAGTCATTGCATGTGTGTTCTCTTTAGAGACCACACAGGGATCCACCAGTGTCATTGCATGTGTGTTCTTTTCACTAACAACAACTAGAGTCATTATATGTGTGTTCTTTTCACATACCACATATATATCCACCAGTTTCATTGCATGTGTGTTCTCTTGAGAGACCACAAATGGATCCACCAGTGTCATTCCATGTGTGTTCTTTTTACTAACAACAACCAGAGTCATTTTATGACTATTCTTTTCACATACCACACATGGATCCACCAGTGTCATTGAAATGTGTGTTCTTCTCATTAACCACAGCTAGAGTCATTGCATGTGTGTTCTCTTTAGATACCACACATGGATCCACCAGTGTCATTGCATGTGTGTTTTTTTAACTAATAACAACTAGAGTCATTGCATGTGTGTTCTTTTCACATACCACATATGGATCCACCAGTGTCATTGCATGTGTGTTCTCTTCAGGGACCACACATGGATCCACCAGTGTCATTGCATGTCTGTTCTTTTTACTAACAAGAACCAGAGTCATTTCATGACTATTTTTTTTCACATAGCACATATGGATCCACCAGTGTCATTGAAATGTGTGTTCTTCTCATTAACCATAGCTAGAGTCATTGCATGTGTGTTCTCTTCAGAGACCACACATGGATCCACCAGTGTCATTGCATGTGTGTTCTTTTTACTAACAACAACTAGAGTCATTGCATGTGTTTTATTTTCACATACCACATATGGATCCACCAGTGTCATTGAAATGTGTGTTCTCTTCAGAGATCATACATGGATCCACCAGTGTCATGGCATGTGTGTTCTTTTTACTGACAACAACGAGAGTCATAGCATTTGTGTTCTTTTCACATACCACATATGGATCCACAACTGTCATTGAAATGTGTGTTCTCTCCAGAGACCACACATGGATCCACTAGTGTCATTGCATGTGTGTTCGTTTTACTAACAACAACCAGAGTCATTACATGTGTGTTCTCTTCACATACCACAAATGGATACACCAGTGTCATTGCATGCGTGTTCTCTTCAGAGATCACACATCGATTCACCAGTGTCATTGCATGTGTGTTCTTTTTACTAACAACAACTGGAGTCTTTTCATGACTATTCTTTTCACATACCACATATGGATCCACCAGTGTCATTGAAATGTGTGTTCTTCTCATTAACCACAGCTAGTGTCGTTGCATGTGTGTTCTCTTCCGAGACGACACATGGATCCACCAGTGTAATTGCATGTGTGTTCTCTTCAGAGACCACACATGGATCCACCAGTGTCATTGCATGTGTGTTCTCTTCAGAGACCACACATGGATCCACCAGTGTCATTGCATGTGTGGTTTTTTTACTAACAACAACTAGAGTCATTGCATGTGTGTTCTTTTCACATACCACATATGGATCCACCAGTGTCATTGCATGTGTGTTCTCTTCAGATACCACACATGGATCCACCAGTGTGATTGCATGTGTGTTCTTTTTACAAACAAAAACTGGAGTCTTTTCATGACTATTCTTTTCACATACCACATATGGATCCACCAATGTCATTGAAATGTGTGTTCTTCTCATTAACCAAAGCTAGAGTCATTGCATGTGTGTTCTCTTTAGAGACCACACATGCATCCACCAGTGTCATTGCATGTGTGTTCTTTTTACTAACAACAACTAGAGTCAATACATGTGTGTTCTTTTCACATACCACATATAGATCCACCAGTGTCATTGAAATATGTGTTCTGTTCAGAGATCATACATGGATCCACCAGTGTCATTGCATGTGTGTTCTTTTTACTGACAACAACCAGAGTCATTGCATTTCTGTTCTTTTCACATACCACATATGGATCCACAACTGTCATTGAAATGTGTGTTCTCTCCAGAGACCACACATGGATCCACTAGTGTCATTGCATGTGTGTTCGTTTTACTAACCACAACCAGAGTCATTACATGTGTGTTCTTTTCACATACCACATATGGATCCACCAGTGTCATTGCATGTGTGTTCTCTTCAGAGACCATACATGGATCCACCAGTGTCATTGCATGTGTGTTCTTTTTACTGACAACAACTGGAGTCATTTCATGGCTATTCTTTTCACATACCACATATGGATCCACCAGTGTCATTAAAATGTGTGTTCTTTTCATTAACCACAGCTAGAGTCATGGCATGTGTGTTTTCTTCACAGACCAGACATGGATCCACCAGTGTCATTGCATGTGTGTTCTTTTTACTAACAACAACTAGAGTCATTGCATGTGTGTTCTTTTCACATACCACATATGGATCCACCAGTGTCATTGAAATGTGTGTCCTCTTAAGAGGCCACACATGGATCCACCCGTGTCATTGCATGTGTGTTCTTTTTACTAACAACAACTGGAGTCATTGCATGTGTGTTCTTTTCACATACCATAAATGGATACACCAGTGTCCTTGCATGCGTGTTCTCTTCAGAGACCACACATGGATCCACCAGTGTCATTGCATGTGTGTTCTTTTTACTAACCACAACTGGAGTCTTTTCATGACTATTTTTTTCACATACCACATATGGATCCACCAGTCTCATTGAAATGTGTGTTCTTCTCATTAACCGTCGCTAGAGTCATTGCATGTGTGTTCTCTTTAGAGACCACACATGGATCCACCAGTGTCATTGCATGTGTGTTCTTTTTACTAACAACAACTAGAGTCATTACATATGTGTTCTTTTCACATACCACATATGGATCCACTAGTGTCATTGAAATGTGTGTTCTCTTTAGAGAACACACATGGATTCACCAGTGTCATTGCATGTGTGTTCTTTTTACTAACAATAACTAGAGTCATTTCATGACTATTCTTTTCACATACCACATATGGATCCACCAGTGTCATTGAAATGTGTGTTCTTCTCATTAACCACATCTAGAGTCATTGCATGTGTGCTCTCTTAAGAGACCACACATGGATCCACCAGTGTCATTGCATGTGTGTTCTTTTTACTAACAACAACTGGAGTCATTGCATGTGTGTTCTTTTCACATACCACATATGGATCCACCAGTGTAATTGAAATGTGTGTTCTCTTTAGAGACCACACATGGATCCACCAGTGTAATTGCATGTGTGTTCTTTTTACTAACAATAACTGGAGTCATTGCATGTGTGTTCTTTTCACATATCGCATATGGATCCACCAGTGTCATTGAAATGTGTGTTATCTTTATAGACCACACATGGATCCACCAGTGTCATTGCATGTGTGTTCTTTTTACTATCAACACCCAGAATCATTGCATGTGTGTTCTTTTCACATACCACATATGGATTCACCAGTGTAATTGAAATGTGTCATCTCTTTAGAGACCACACATGGATCCACTAGTGTCATTACATGTGTGTTCTTTTTACTAACAACAACTGGAGTCATTTCGTGACTATTCTTTTCACATACCACATATGGATCCACCAGTGTCATTGAAATGTGTGTTCTTCTCATTAACCACAGCTAGAGTCAGTGCATGTGTGTTCTCTTCAGAGGCCATACATGGATCCACCAGTGTCATTGCATGTGTGTTCTTTTTACTAACAACAACTAGAGTCATTGCATGTGTGTTCTTTTCACATACCACATATGGATCCACCAGTGTCATTGAAATGTGTGTTCTCTTCAGAGGCTACACATGGATCCACCAGTGTCATTGCATGTGTGTTCTTTCAAATTCCCAATGTCGCAAATGCTTGCTACACCTTGTCTACATCATCTACCTTGATCATTAAGATTTATCCAATATTATCCATAATTATTATGTCTCCAAATATAATAAATCTCCTCATTAGTGAAAATCTCCAAAACTCCTTTCCCTAAGGAAAGTTTGTTTTTGCCAAAACACTTCCCCAACTCTAAGCACTTTTGAGGCCCATATATCATGCCCTATTTGAAGATCTTTATTATTTATTTTTCCCTATTTTCTTAAATTGCAGAAATGGAATAATAATAGTTTTAAATACTTTTATCTTCCAATAAATCTTAGGAACATTTCACTAAGTGTGTATTCACATTTAGGACCATCTCAAATCAAAAACCTCCCTTGTCCATCTCAAAAATATCAAATCAACTCTCAAAAACCATTTCTGCAATATTTAGATAATTGATATAAAGTGGGTCACAAATCCTCAAATAAATCCCAAATAAATCTTGAAAGTACACATTAACCATACCTATCTACCAGCAGCATGGGATCATCTGGACCTGGTACAAATCTAAGAAGTTATGCATAAGCAATCATATGACCAAAACTTGATATAAATCGAGCTCATAAAATAAACTCTCTCCAACCTTCATCAAAACTTGCTCAGTACATCTCCTCAGCACCAGGACCCACCCAGGTCGACCACCACTATAGCAACACCTTTCCTTCTTGTCCTTTGTGCTTTGATTTTAAGGAGACCATGGACATGTCTTGTCTCCACTCTTTCTTATTCAATACAGCAGCCACCTCTAGCCTTCTCTGTCTCTCAGCATGACCAAGACCCTTCCTCACCTCTCTCCACCGCCCATGAGAGCCATTCCCTGGCCAGCACCTCCCTCCCATGTCCAAAATGGACATTGCATATCCCCATCTCCCTTCCCCCCTTAAGAAGGACAGAGGCCATTGCAATTCGCCCTGTCCCTCCATTCTACTCCCCTCCATACCTTCTTCCTTCCCACAGAGCCCCGAGAGCTCTCTCTTGCTCTGCTGCTTGGGAGGAGAAGGAGGAACCTCCTCGGGTTCTTTCTTGTAGTCGCGAGTGTGGTCAATCTCGACCCTCCCTCGCACTTCAGATCCTCTTCACAGCCCCCATATATCTCCCATGCACCTCCCCACCGAGCTCATGTTCTTGAATGTCACTAGACAAGGAGAGCTCCTCCTCTCGGCCATTTTCAAGAATCCGATGTAGATCCCTCCCCTCTACTTCCTTCAACCTGCTTGTGGCTAATTCGGGACCCTCACACCCTACTTCCTCTAACCTATGCCTCTTTTATTCTCATATCTATCTCCCTCAACGTCACTATCGAGCTCCGACGAGGCCCCTCTCTGGCGCGACGACACAAGCTACCTCCAGCCATAGAACCTGGTCATGCCGACCATCTCCGTACACGTCGCCGACCACCACTTCACCCTGGCATGCCTCCGGCACTAGTGGAGCACTCAGGTCAACTCCCCATCCTCCTCCGAAGACCTAGGGTTCCACCACTACCGTGGTGGTGTTCCCCGGAGGAAGACGAACCCACGTCGTCGATCCCTCTTTGCGCCAACGGCCTAGATCTCCCCGTACCGGTTCAGCCTCCCCTGGTCACTGACCGCCAGGGCCCACCGGTCAGTTTCAAACATGCCCCATGCGCGTGTCCCCTTGGCACCGAGTTGGGCCGGCCCGCCCCAGATCTACCTCCAGCAGTTGAATTCTGGCCTAGCAGCCTGACTTCTATTTATTTTTCTCTAGATCTTCTTGTATAGCAGCATGTTTAAATCAAAACAAAAATGATAAATGAAACCAAATTCCTAGATCTAAAATTCCTAGTGTTTATAAATGTTATCTTAAACATGCAGATGTAACACCTTGTCAAAAATAATCTTTATTATTTGTGGGCAATTAATCTGCAACGAGGTGTAGTTTACACTAAATAAATTCCTCAGTGACCTACACATCTCCAAAATGGATGAAACCAAGTTCCTTTGAAAGTATACCCATAGGCCTACCATCTAGCATTTATCCCATGTCAAGGTGAACTATGTTTTAAACATTGGTATAAATAACAAAATCCCTCCAGTTCTGACTTTACAAAATTCCCTAGGCATATATACATCACCTATTAGGCTAATTCCAACTCCTATAGAAGTGGCCCATCAATACATATCCAAAACAAGGAGATAAGGATTTATTGACCCTCTGTTGAATTTTAGTGAATTAAATACTTTTGTAAGTGGTATTATCACTAAATAAATCACTCCAGTAGCTCTGTAACTCCAAAAAGGTTTATTCTAATTTCTACAGAAAAGTATTCTAGATGCAAATCTTGTGTCCTTAGAATCAAATCAAAAGCTTCTGTAGATTTAATTTGGTGAAAAAGACAAATTGTTGACAAAACTGCCTTTGGGAATATCCTAAGGGTATTCTGGTAAATATTTTTATGTGATTCCACCTCTAAGTGGATCAGTACATAAAACCTTACTGAACCATGCAAGGAAATAAATTTTGGAGCTCCGACACTTTTCTGGTGAATTATTTCCTAAAACTAGAGCCTTTAGCACTAGAAAATGCATAAATAATTCAAAAAAAGTGATAAAATAGTGAAACCACTTTTGATGGCCTTGTTATTTCAATATCTATCTTTAGATATCATTTGTGTATATTGATATCATACAGAACCAATCCTTAGTCCAAAACCCCTCTTAGGTAATTCCTAGATAATAAATCCTAAGGGATTTTCTTCCATGTTTCCAAGACAAGGCCAATCTTATTAAATCCATTCTTCAAAATACCTACTGATTTGTAAACTTATATTATTCATTTCTTGCTGTATGTATTGTTGCGTGTATGCCTTGTGTTGATTGTGGTCTTGCTTGTTTGCATGTATACTCGATCACGACGATAGTTGCGCTTGTATTGACGCCAAGAAGAAGAGATCTTATTATATTTGGATTATTATGGTTTCCTCAAAAGAAGTCCAGGGAAAATTATGCCATATAACTGATCTCAGGGAAGCCACCTTCTTGCTCATAAGCCTTGTCCTACTATTTTACTTACGCATGTTTTACTTACTGTTTATCAAAACTTCATTGTTTACTATATGTTGATGTATATATGGTAGTGGTTTGGCTCCTCCGAACTATTACACTTTTGTACTACTAAGTACAACCCCCTTGATGATACCTACTTGTCCGTAGTGGAATAGATGGTGTTATACACCATACCCCTTTTGGAGACCCTGTTTTAGCCAAAGCAAAGCTAGAGGATGGGAAGACCCCGGAAACAGTTCTACCAAATGTTTTATGATAAAACCTTGGTGAGGTGGGACCTCCCAAGAGATGCTGAGAAATAAAAAGGTTTTTGTTTTACAAAATGATGAAGGAAAGCTGGAGGAAAAAGGTTTACAAAATGCACACGGTTCTTTGCAGTTTAGCTATAACAACTTAACCCTATGCAACCACATTACTCTGGAATGAGACAGGGCTGGATTTGATGTTTTTTACTCTAGTATAACCTGCCTCGCAACAACTACAGGGGATAAAAATCCCTAGAGGGTGGGCCTTCTCATGTTAGGGTCCATGTGGGACATCGACCTGGGGAAGGAACGAAGGGTCTGCGAGCCTCCACGCGTTACTATGAGGCCCTCATTGAAAGCGCTCCCTTGGAAAGTGGAAAATGCGCTCCGGTTGGTCCTTGGTACTCGACGTCCCGGTGTTGAGGGGAACAACACTCATAGGGTAGGCACTTATATTGGAGTGGGCATCCAGAGAGTCTTGATCGGTTACTCGACCCACGATCGGTGTAGATCAGGGTACTGTACCCGGATGATGTGGGGAAAGTGTGCAACCTCTGCAGAGTGTAAATCTATTCGAATAGCCATGTCAGCGGTTACGGACGGGTTGGACAAACTTCTGTAGAGCGGTGCTGGTTTTGTTTTCAAAAAGGTTTTTCGGAAAAGAAATGGCTTTGGAAATGTTTTGACCATGGGATGGTCATAAAGGAGAAATGTTTTGACCATGGGATGGTTAGAAAGGAATGAAAGGAATTCGTTCATGGGATGACCTGAAGTAGGAAAGAATGGGTGACCCAGTCCTAGTGTTTTCCAAACTTTTCAAAAAGGTTTCCAAAGTGTTTACAAAGGTTTTCAACAAAGATATGTAGATGCTATATCTACAAGAGAAACTATTTGAGGAAAGAACCCCTCTTGAAGCCCTCCTACTACCACAGCCATAATGCATATCCTCCTGTACTATCGTTATCTTAAGGTGGTTTGTGAGTACATTCAAAGTACTCGCTGGCATTGTCCCTGGCTATTAACTTGGTCTGATATCAAGAAGAAGGTGGTGTTGACGACTATGCGAACTAGGACGTTCTCCCAGTCAGTTGCCTCTAGGTTAAGGCACGACTCGGGATCTATGCTTAATGAAGATCCGCTGTTGTTGATCGATGTAGCCATACTGGAAAATAAGGTATGGCATGTATTCGTTATGTATTGGATGTTTACTTTGATACTTGTCGGTTATGTGCCACGACTAACTGATCATGGGATCGTGGTTGTATGCATAACATGGATTCTCGGAGGATTAATCTGGGGGCCCCACAGACTTGGTATCAGAGCCATCCTGACTGTAGGAGACCCTTAGTTAGCATGGTCATTAGACAAGAACCTTATTCTAAAAAACCCAGCTTTCGAAAACTAGTTTCTCAATGAGTTTCAAAAAGTTCTAGTTCTTCTCTTACTCTAAGTAAATGCTTTCGAAAATGGTTTCCTCTAACTCTCGTCCAAACTTGAAACCTACGGATTTTAAATAACTAGGATCTAGAACCCGGTGAAGACAATGAGAACAAAATAAAGACAAGCAACTACCCACAAACACAAGGAGACTACAATATCGCTGTACCAGCGGAATCCTCACAATAAGAAGACATCGGGTGTTGCACTATAAAGAAGCGCCCAAGATACGACGAAGCCTTCATCTGCAAGATAGTGACTCCGACCTAAAGAAATATGATATCTAGGGTCAATAGTCCTAAGAATAGGATTTCCCTACCTCGCGAGTAGTTAACTCCTTGGTACCTAGCGTTGACATTGTTTGCTTGCCTAAGTGCATCCTGTGTTGCTTGATGTGTGATGTTTTCTCAGGACATTGCGATTATCTCGCTCTGTTCGCCTTGTTTATATGCTCTGGTTGGTTTGACCTCCTTAAAATTGTGACTCGAGGATAGATAACCCACCTAGTAACTCAGGAAACCCCATGTGTTAGCTGTTGGTAATGAGCCCAGACTAAACCCGAGAATATATGAGAGGAAAAGCATCGCAAGAACTAGGAATTCGACATCGTCAAGTCAGAATCAACTCGAAGATTTGACCTCAGCAAGATGGCACACCTCGTCAAACTCACCCCGCAAGACTCGTAAATAGCACAACACTCCCTTGTTCCTCAACCCACTACAACAAGAATCCCGTTGAAGCCGGAAGTCAATCACCGAAGGATCCTCGATATCCACAAGAAACCACCCGATAAGTCAACCAAGACAAGAAGTAAAAACCTGACTCCGCTAACCTTTGGTATATTAGAACTCCCCACAACCCCGAGAGACTAACCAGTAATAGATCCCCCTGCCCAACCAACGGGAAGTCCCTCACTAGAAGGCTAGAATACTTCAGCTCCCTGAAGACAAGGACACTTGGAGATGTTGGGAATATGCCCTAGAGGCAATCATGGTTGATGATATTTCCCAAAGTATTCATAAAGTAAAATTGTCTTTGTATGATCATCAGATATGTATCACTGAATACGTGATTCAGTTGTGGAACTATATATTCTTGATTTTTCATACTAGATTCTCCTTGGTCATTGAGGTTGTGCTGGACACACAACTTAGACCAATGTGCAAGTCGGCTGATGACACGGTTCCACTTGTCATGGGCATGGTGATGGTATTCCGACTTACACTGATTCAGCTAAAGAGTTTAGCGAGTCGGACTGACCCACAGTTGAGATGCAACGAGCATGTTGTCATTTGCAGTCTCAAGGAATGGAATCCTTTGACCTGAGGTGATTGCATGATACGAGTTGTGGATCGCCAACTTAGGTTCTATCAAACATTGTTCCATAAATGGGCAGTTATAAAGGTAGAGTTCGGGTTGGTTGTGAAGCAAGCTGCGTGACGTGGATTACCAAAATGTGATTTGCCCCTCTATAATGGAGAGATATTCTCTGGGCCCTCTCATGTGATAAGATTCAGAAGCATGGCCATGCGCTACTCAGTTAAGTGTTAACTGAGGAGTCGGACTAAGAGTTAGTCTAGTGAATCACATATCATGGTACGAGAAGAGAGTTAAGCTATTAAAGGGATGGCAATTACTCGCCTATAACTTAATAGATATATCGTGTGGCAAAGGGACTTGGACGAAAGTCACATTGAAGGTTCGTCTTTTGACTTTATGACACTTGGGAGTTGGCACGCCTTGCTAGAGGCCGCTACCATCTATCGAATTGAGACCGAGTGTTCATGGGAGTGAGTTGGACTCAAAGCCATGACGGGATACTTGGAGGAGTAGCTAATGTCGTGTCCAGGTGTACGTGAACCTACAGGGTCACACACTTAAGGGTAAGGAGCCCATGTGGATTAGATCCATATGGAGATTGGAGTACAACCTAGATGGGCCTCAAGAGTTGAGCCCAACTAGGAGTGTATATAAGTGGAGTGACAAGGGATAGTCTCTGAACTAGCCGTCACTTTCTCCACTTCCATTGCGGGCTAGATAGGATCTAGCAATCCTCTGTCCGCAGCTCCTTCCTATATGTGTGGATACCTGTAGAGGCGTTGCACGTGCGGCGCTAGAGACAGGGAAGCTCGTGGGGATCTGGCGAAGGAGTTCGTGGGATCTGGTGTAGCTATCTGTGGGATTCGGAGGGCTGTCTGTGGGATCATTCGGGACTGCTTCGTCGTGCTACATCAACTTCCGCATTTGCGTGTCTGGCGGTCATCTCGTGGCCTATAACCTGAGCTAAATCTTGGGAGTACCACGTTAGGGGAAAAGTTTTGTTTATCTCTGCGTGGCCCAACAATGGTATCAGTGCGAAAGCTTCTGGTTTTAGGCTCTAGATCTGTGTGTAAGTGATATGCACGAGGTGGTGGATGAGATCCACTTAGGGTTTCGGTGGTCGATCTAGGAGATATATCGGTGTTTTGCAAGATTGATTGGATTAATTGCACGCGGGGGTGCATGGAAGATCAGGTGCGGATGATCAATGAGATTGGTCAGATCTGCACATGGATCAGATTTGGGTAAAAGTGTTTTATCCAATGAAGGAATCCATGGTTCGGAATGGAGCGGGACTACCGACTTCGCCCTGTCGTAGCGCATTAGATGTCATTGCGAGGTTCACAACACCGGTAGATATCGTATCTATGCATAACTTGTTTTTGCAGGAAGTTGTGAATTGTATGGCTTATGTGCATGTGATGTGTGTAATCCATACGTGATCTGTTTATCACGGGTTTGTCAGCCGGTTGGAGCCAAAGTGCTGTCACTGTTATTGTATAACGACCTGCGTGTCGGCATGAGATGCCATCTTCTTGTAAATTCCTTAGTGCTAGTGTAGCATGTTTCGAGGACTTGAAGGAGACTGCAGCCAAAGGCATGACGAATATGTTCATGGAGATGGAGATCACCATGAAGGGAGCCATACCATTTCACATTATAATTGGATTATTTTGTGTTGATGTTATGTCTCTAGTTTTACCTCTATGAGATAGTTGGTAGAACTTTAATCCCTCAAAGAAGGTCTAGTCGGTCTCCCCGCCGGTGTTGCACCATTACAAGTTGGACATTCTTGGTAGTGGGCTCATAAAATTGAGATGCTACCAATTCTTTTTGACTAGATGGGTTCGAGTCGAACTCTCACAGCGGAAGCACTTGGTAAGCTAGACGGGTCTATCACAATGGTTGTGGGGCTCGGGGAGAGGGTGGTCGGGAGCCGGGGCATGTGATGCCACCCGACCAACATGAGTCGCATGAGATGCGATTGGCAAGGAGTTGCCTACCTAGATCACTTGATGGCTAGCGGTGATGCTAAGGCTCACTAGTCGGCTTGCTTATTTAGGGTCCTGAATCACTAAGTAACAATTAGAGGGATGTTGGTTCTAGTGGGAGCATAAGTATTAAAATGTTTAATACGTCTGCTCTTTTATGAATACTTGTCTTAAGTGTTTTGCATATTTCTGTTGTAGATAATGGCACCTAGTAGCAGTCTCCCTCAGTTATCCAGTTTTGTGTTGAGGACCATCCTAGAGAAAGATAAACTTAATGGAACCAACTTCACCAACTGGTATCATAATCTGAGAATTGTTCTCAAACAAGAAAAAAGGGACCATGTTCTAGACAACCCGCTTCCAGATGTGCCCGATGAGAATGTGAGTGTCGCAGCAACCAATGCCTATCGTAGAACATGTGATGAGTCTACAGAAATTAGCTGTCTTATGCTTGCTCACATGGAACCAGACTTGCAGCAGCAGTTCGAGAATGTTAAGGCCTACGATATGATCGAAAGCCTCAAAAGTATGTTCCAAGCTCAGGCAAAGACCGAGAGGTACCAAGTCTCTCAAGCTTTGCTGAGTTGTAAGCTTAAGGATGGTGATCCACTGAGTCCGCATGTACTCAAGATGGTTGGTTATGTGCAGTCTCTGGAAAGGCTTGGCTACCCCATTAGTGAAGAGTTCACTACGGATATAATTCTGAACTCTCTTCCTAGTGTGTATGGTCAGTTCATATCGAACTACCACATGCATGGTATGGATAAGAAGCTCACTGAATTACTTGGGATGCTTAAGAAGGCAGAGGTTGATCTCAAGAAAGGTACTAGCCAAGTGTTGGTGGTACAGAATAAGGCTAAGTTTAAGAAGATTTCTTGGACTAAGAAGAAGAATGCTAAGTCAGGAGGTAATGCTCAGGATGAGATCTCAAGCGTTTCCTTAGGGACTAAGTCATCTACTTCAGCCGGATCCGCTTGCTTCTATTGCAGGATGGATGGCCACTGGAAGAGGAATTGCAGCAAGTATTTGGCTGATAAAGGCAAGAGTGGAGGTGTGACTTCCAACTCAGGTACACTTGTTTGCAATGTTATAGACCTTTATCTTGCTGATGCACTCGGTAGTTCTTGGGTATATGATACCGTATTAGTCATTCATATCTGCAACTCGTTGCAGGGACTGGTAAGAACTAGGGGCGTAGCAAGAGGCGAGGTTGACTTGCGGGTCATCAACAAAGCAAGAGTTGCTGCGTTGGAAGTCGACATGGTGCAACTTCATTTACCTTCAGGATTCTTAATGGAACTAAATAATTGTTATTATGTTCCAGTGCTTAGTCGAAACATCATTTCCGCCTCATGTTTGATGAGACAAGGCTATGAGTCTAATACTAAGAACAATGGTTGTTCTTTATATTTAAATGATATGTTTCACGGCTTTGCACCCGTTCAGAACGGATTATTTATTTTGAATCTTGATGGTGGGTCGATCTATAACATAAATGTGAAAAGGTTAAAACCAAATGATCTAAATATGACTTACTTTTGGCATTGTCGACTTGGTCATATAAGTTGGAAACGCATGAAGAAGCTCCATGATGATGGACTCCTAACTTCGTTCAACTTGGAGTCGTCCGAGACATGCAAATCCTGCCTTCTGGGCAAGATGACCAAGACACCTTTTGCAAGGAGTTGTGAAAGGGCGTCTGACTTGTTGGGACTAGTACATACTAATGTATGTGGTCCAATGAGTGGAACAGCCAGGGGTGGAGATGAGTACTTCACTACCTTCACTGATGATTTGAGTAGATATGGATATGTCTACTTGATGAAACATAAGTCGGAAGCCTTTGAAAAGTTCAAAGAATTCCAGAATGAAGTATAGAATCAACTCGGCAAGAAAATAAAGTTTCTTCGATCGAACCGAGGAGGCGAGTACATGAGCCACGAGTTTGATGACCATCTGAAGAGTTGTGGAATAGTTCCTCAGCTCACTCCGCCGTGTACACCGCAGAGGAACAGTGTGTCGGAATGGTAGAATCGGACCTTGTTGGACATGGTACGATCAATGATGAGTCAGACAGATCTACCTTTATCATTTTGGGGTTATTGTCTAGAAACGGGAGCGTTCACACTAAACAGAGTACCATCGAAACCGGTAGAAAAGACACCACATGAGATGTGGACTAGCAAGAAGCCGAGTTTGTCTTTTCTTACGATTTGGGGTTGTGAATCATTTGTCAAGCGACTTCAGTCGGACAAGCTTACAGCCAAGTCGGATAAGTGTATTTTCGTGGGGTATCCAAGGGAAACCTTGGGTTACTACTTCTACAACCGAGAAGAGGGCAAAGTGTTTGTCGCTCAGAACGGTGTCTTCCTTGAGAAAGAGTTTCTCAGTCGGGAAGTCAGTGGGAGTACGGTGCGGCTCGAAGAAGTTCGAGAGGACCAGGTCAGTAGCGATTTTCCAAAAGCCTTGGAGGTTGAGCCAGTCATGGTAGTTGAGCCGGCAGCTGCACCTACACTGCGAAGATTGGCAAGATTGCGAAGTGTTCGTGATGTATTACTGTTGGACAGTGATGAGCCAGCAACTTATTCGGAAGCGATGGTGGGTTCTGATTCGGAGTCATGGTTTGGAGCCATGAGATCCGAGTTAAAGTCCATGGATGATAATCAAGTTTGGAACTTGGTTGATCTGCCAGACGGTGCAAGACCCGTCGAGTGCAAATGGGTCTTTAAGAAGAAAACTGATATGGATGGTAACATTTCTATCTATAAAGCACGACTTATCGCGAAGGGGTTCCGACAGGTTCAAGGAGTTGACTATGATGAGACTTTCTCACCCATAGCGATGCTTAAATCAGTTCGGATCATGTTAGCTATAGCAGCCTATTTCGACTATGTGATATGGCAGATGGATGTCAAAACAGCTTTCCTTAATGGAAAATTAACCGAGGACATGTATATGATATAACCCGAGGGTTTTCTCAATCCGAATGATGCTAACAAGGTATGCAAACTTCAGAAATCCATTTATGGGTTGAAGCAAGCATCTCGGAGTTGGAATATTCGCTTTGATGAGATAGTCAAATCATTTGACTTCATCAAGAGTGATCATGATTCTTGTTTATATAAGAAGTTTAGTGGGAGCAAAGTAAACTTTCTGATATTATATGTGGATGACATATTATTGATTGGAAATGAAGTCCAGATGTTGCAAGAAACCAAGAAGTCATTGGAAAGGAGTTTCTCAATGAAAGACTTGGGTGAGGCAACTTACATACTAGGAATCAAGATCTATAGAGATAGATACAGGCGGGTCATTTGGTTGAGCCAAAGTACATATTTAGACAAAATGTTGAAGAAGTCCAACATGGAATCGTCTAAGAAGCCCATGGCACAAGACTTAGCAAGACTCAGTGTCCTTCGACAACTGATGAGCGAAATAGTATGAGTGTGATTCCGTATGCTTCGGTAGTCGGGTCCATCATGTATGCCATGATTTGTACTAGGCCAGATATTTCCTATGCTATAAGTATTGTGAGTAGATACCAGGTGATACGTCCATTTTGCATCACTATTCTATGTCTTAATTCACAAATATTCATTGATATATTTCGTATTGAGAGGTGATAGTTATGTTATTTCATCTGTTTTTGCATGGTTGATGACTTTTGGAGCATGGACCGCTGCAGTTAGGATTCTGATCGAAAAGGTGCTGTTTGGAGGCAAAATTCGCGAAGATCACAAAATCCAGGAAAATATACGGAAAATCCTATTTTTCCAGAAGACTAAGGATGCCAGAAGATGGAGTGGAGATGGACCACAGGGGGCCCACACCACTCCCTGGCGCGGGCAGCCCTAGGCCGCCCCAGCAGGTGGTGTAGCCACCCTGGCTCACTCCAGCCTCTCCCCTCTGGCGTATATTATCCTCCTGAAACCCTAAGACTCAGGGAGGGACCACAGAAAGATTCCCCCGCCTCTGCGGGGCGGAAAACACCGAGAGAGAAAGATCTCTCCGGCAGACAGATTTCTGTCGGGGGAATTCCTTCCCGGAGAGGGGAGATCGTCGCCATCAACATCACTATCAAGCTGGACTTCATCGGGATCATCATCATCACCACCATCATCACCATCAGTACCCTCATCACCATCTCCATATTACTGTAACAATTGATTTGAATCTTGCATTAGTTCATAGGGGAAACTTTCCCGGTGTTGATTACTCTTCGTAGTTGATGCTATTGAGTGAACCATTGAATTATTGTTTATGTTCAAATTTTTATACATCATTATTCCATCTCTGATCATGATCCATATGATTTCTTGTGAGTAGTTCGTTTTGTTCTTGAGGACATGGGAGATGTCATGTTGTTAGTAGTGGAGTTGTGTTGAGAAAGATTCAATAGATTGTTCTTTAAGTTGTTGTGTACTTCTTCTAGTGGTGTCATGTGAATGTCGACTACATGACACTTGACCTATATGGTCCTAGGGAAATGCATTGTGTATTTGGCTACTAATCGTAGGGGTTGCCGGAGTGACAGAAACCTGAACCCCCGTTAGGAAACCATTGCACAAGGGACATAAGGGTCTTAGAGTTTAAAGTTGTGGTTAGGTTTCTACCTTAATTACTTTCTTGTACTTACGGATGTTTGCAAGGGGTATAATCACAAGTATGTATTAGTCCTGGATGGGTCGGTACATTAGCACAGGTTCACCTACACAACACTTACAAAGCTAAAGAAGATTAATCAACTATATGAAGCGAAAGCACTTGACAGTCTTCCCGTGTGTCCTCGAGAACGTTTGGTCATCTTAAGTAATACAATGCGGCTTATCCTTTGCTGCATAAAGGATTGGGCCACTTGCTATATTTATTCCTACTGTCTTTTATTTACTCGTACTTTGTTAATTGCTTTATCAAAAACCCCTAAAAATCCATTTGCTAAGTATTTTAAGAGAATTCCTGATCCGTACCACTAGCCAGCACCTTCTGCTCCTCGTTGGGTTCGACACTCTTACTTATCAAAAATACTGTGATACACCTCCTATACTTGTGGGTCATCAAGACTATTTTCTGGCGCCTTTGCCTGGGAGTGAAGTGCTATTGGTGAGTGGAACTGGTAAAGGAAACTTCTACATTGAGTATTGTTTAGTGTGCTAGTTGCTTTATTTTCGTTATGGATAATTCGCTGAGTTTCTTCTTTGGTTATGCTACTACCACTACTAAGGTAGTAGATAAATCACCACCTGCTGAGAATAATGTTTTTAAAATACCTACAAGAATTGTTGATCGTGTTATGGATAACTACTATGTTGGGGATGGAACCGTCCATCCCGGTGATCATTTACTCTTTATACACGAATTATGCGGTTTGTTCAAGTGTGCAGGGATTACTACAGATCAAGTTAAGAAGAAGTTATTCTCATTATCGCTGAAAGGAAGAGCTGAGAAATGGTATAAGCTCCTAAAGAATGGTCAAGCTCTGGAGTGGGAGGAAATAGTGCCTCTCTTTTATCCAAAGTTTTATCCTCCTAGTGAGATTCATAAAGATCGGAATCAAATATACAACTTTTGGCCTCTTGATGGAGAGAGTACATCTCAAGCTTGGGGGAGATTGAAGTTACCAATGCTCAAATGTCCGATTCATGTGCTCCCCAACAATATTATTATGAATAACTTTTATGCAAGGCTCCCTCTACATGATAAAGATTTATTGGACGCTTCTTGTGCTGGATCATCCACTCATATGGAAGAAGAAGCTAAATGGGATCTTCTGGACCGTATTCAAGACAATGCTGAAGCTTTGGAGAATGACAAAGGTAGAAAGTCAGGTATAAATTATGATTATGAATGCATTGAATCTTTTATGGGAACTGATGAATTTCAAAATATTAAAAAAGCTTATGCACTAGATTCTCAAGCTATTGCTTCTTATTTTTAGGATTTTGCTTCCTATATTGAAGTGCCTAAAAAGAAGTGGAATAAGTATCATGAACCTTATAAAGATATTGCTAAGAGTGTTCCTACAAGAAATACTGAAGTTTATACTGCTAATCATGTTTTACCTAAACCTTGCACTGAGAAAATGCCTTTCCCAGTCAAGGTAAAGGAACATTCTATGATAGCTAGTATGGTTAATGAAAGTACAAGTAAAGCGGTTGAACCTGATAAAAAAATTGTTGGTGAACCTATAATAGCAAATGTGAAAGACTTTGTCACTAATTATGAAAAATAGGGACACACTATCCTTTGTAAGGATACCTCTAATATTGTTTCACAAAGTAGTGTTATGAGAGCTAGAATTCTTGTGTTTTCTGTTAGAATAAGTGATCATTGCTATGATGGTCCTTGTGATATCTATATTGTTAAGTTTATGCATGATACTGAAAGTTATTATGAGAGAGGTAAAAGTGTTCTTATGCATCTCAATAATATCAAGTTTTCTCGTTTTATGTTGAAAGTTTTTATGTTGCACTTCTTTTGCCTTCCTATGCTTGTAGCCTCTGGTTTCAACAACTTGTTTGTTTACAAAATTCCCTTGCATAGGAAGTGGGTTAGACTTAAATGTGTGTCTGTTTTTGCTTCTCGATGCTCCCTTTCACTTCAATTCATATTCCTATGTGAGCATCTTCAAAATTATCATGCCCATCTTAATGGCTATAAAGAAAGAGCTTTATGGGAGACAACCCAATTTATTCTTGCTTTAAGTTTGTTTTTGTTTCTTTGAGTCTTGGAAGTTATTACTTCGGTAATAACCGCTCCTTATCCGTTTTGTTTGGTTTTTGTGTCAAGATCAACCGCTAATGAGAGAGAAGTAATATTTGGGGAAGTTGCTGTCCCGAAACAGATTTTTGTGCTTCACCGTAAAAATTCGTGAGAGATCTCTGTATGTCGGATTGAGCTGTACTTGTTTGTGCTTCTGCCCCAGGTTGTTATTTAACTTTCGTTAGTTTTGAACTTTTTGATTTGAGCAACAGAAGATTTTCTAAAAAATTGATCTTTACCTGCTGGTCTGTTTTGACAGATTTTGCCACTATTGCATTTGCTTCTTTATTCGATTTCCTTTTTGAATTCTTTTTGGGTTTTCAGAAGGAGTTGCTATGGTAGATTATGTTTCGATGGTTTTTGGTTGAATTTTAACTCAAAAGGTTTTATCACTTCACTTATACTAATGTTGCTAATGAGAACTATGTGAAGTTTTCTGTGAAAGAAATTTCTAGGAAGTGGAGATAATGGTGTAATAAGGAAGAGAAGGGTTTTATAACTCAAGTAATAAGTGTATGAAGATGAAGATATTGATGTTATTCAAGTGGTGACTCCAGAAGAATCCACTAAATACCAAATTCAGAGACCTAGAGAGTCTGTTTTCAAATAGGTAACAGTTCTAGTAAGAAAAGTTCCGCGAAAATACTATCCAACTATATTTTTGCAGTTTTCAGACAAAGCGAAAAAGGGACGGAAACAGAGCCAGAGTGGCCCACACCACCCTGTGGCGCGGGCCCACCCCTGGCCGTGCCACCAGGTGGTGAGTCCACCCCGGACTCCGCCTCCGACATGTTTTCTCCCAGTACCTTCCTTTTGATATGAAACTTTGTAATATATAATCCCCCGGATCCCCCGAGGTTCGTATATCGTGTTTTCGTCATGTTTTTGTTTCGATCTGTTTCTGCCAGGAACTATTCTTGAAGCTTAGAAGCACAATGGTGTCCGCCAAGGATAAAGGGAAGGAGCCTATGGAGGAAGATCTCCAAGACCCCAAGCAGAGGCTGGTACCTTTAGTCACTTACCCTGCATCAACGGAAGCCCTACGAGTCACCAAGGAGTTCTGCAATAAGTACCGAGACTTGAGGAGGAAGGTGGACATGCTTCATTGGGATAATAATAGGCTTCACAAGATGCTGGAAGATTTCCTCACGTCAACTAAGAAAATATTACCACCACCACCGAAGGAGTAACTCGTCATCAGGTTTGGCATCCCCTTGGTCTGTTCCAAGCTTGGGGAGTGCCGCGGTATCGCATCATTATCTTCTATCTTTTTACCTTATTACTAGAGTCATATCATGAATAGAGAATTTATCATATAGGATGGTTTACATTATGGAAGTGTCCCCTCTCTCGTTAGATATGTATCCCTTGGTGTGAGTTGCCGTTATGGAATATCAAGGAGAAGTTCTATCATTTACTCTTTTCAATAGCTTATATTAGTTTTCAGTTCGTGGTTATATGATTGATCTTGTTTGTTAGTATTGGTAGCACTTTCGGATCATTGAGTTAATTTAGTTGGTTTTGGAATACCTGGCTCGGTCAGTAGCAACACTATTTTTGAGAGTTGAAAGAAAAGATAAAAGTACCTTTAAAGAAAAACAATTTCATCATCTTTCTTTCTTGATTCGCACATAAGTTTAGTATTCTCTAGTTAAGATGTTTTGTGCTTTCGAGGAAGATTGCATGTTTGTCTTTATCGCTTGTATGTTTGTTTGTTTCCTTCAATTCTTATACTTGCTACCCAGCCTTGCTAGCCAAAAACCTGTACTGAGAGGGAATTATTCTCGTGCATCCATCTCCTTTAAACAAAACCTTTGCCATTTGTGTCCACCATACCTACCTAGTCGCATTATTTCTATTCCAAGTAAATTCTTGTTTTATCTACCTCCCAAATTAAGCTTGTTATGTGAAAATTAGTGTTTAAAGCTCTCACGAACTTGATGGCACACCGTTGATATCATGTTCTTTTACTTATGGATCTCGGCGGTGTGAAATAAAAGTGGAACTTGTAAGATCATGGAGTTTGTATGTGTGTTAGAGAAACGCCTAGGCCGCTAGCCCAAGCCATGCCTAATCATGGTGGAAATTTGCAGCATAACCATAATGAGCATTCTATGAAGCATCCTCAATAAAAACCTATGCAAATAGCAAATAAAAAGATCACTGAGATGCTCACTGTCTGCTTCCCTTGTCATTTTGATTATGGGATAGCTCCTATATCATGTGCAAGGGGTACCCCGTTGGCGGTTCTTAATGATACACATGTATTTACAATGACAAGAGCTTGCTCGTGACTGAATTTGAGTAGCATGAGGTTCGGTACTCATAAGTAAGGGGCGTGGGAATCCAATTTATAACTTGTCAAGCATATCCTCTTAGTTGTGTCACTTTAACCTTAAACACCAAAAGATGCCTATGATAGGGGGAATGAGAGCTGAAAGCTAGTAAGTATCATAATTTTTGGGAGCTCTTTATGAGACTTGCAATCCATGCTTCCCTCTGCAAAGGGCCCTTTCTTTTACTTTGTAGTTGAGTCAGTAAACCTACTCCCTTCTATCTCAGCAAGTATTTTGAGTTGTTGTGTTTCATTCATTCATATGATGATTTATTCGCTCATGTTGCTTATGTTCCTTGTTTTACACATTGCTCTTATCTGGATGTTTACTGCTTTGAAAGCTATCATTGAAAACCAGTTATTTGTGAACTCCAGCAAATTATCAACTATTCTTCGACCAAGAGCTACGTTTGCCATTACCAATAATGATTCACTTTATGTATATTTATTGTGTTTCCTTCACTCATGACAAGTTGAGTTATATAATAGTGAGTTGTGTTCTATTATGATCTATGTATTTGATGAATGTGACGCTTCTTGTCCGTATTCTTTTATCGACTCTTCACTCCATAAACCTGAGGCCATGTTTATTGAGCTCATTTTTGCTTGGGGACAAGCAAAGTCTAAGCTTGGGGGGAGTTGATACGTCCATTTTGCATCACTATTCTATGTCTTAATTCACTATTATTCATTGATATATTTCGTATTGAGAGGTGATACTTATGTTATTTCATCTGTTTTTGCATGGTTGATGACTTTTGGAGCATGGACCGCTATAGTCAGGATTCTGATGGAAAAGGTGTTGTTTGGAGGAAAAATTCGCGAAGATCAGAAAATCCGGAAAATATACGGAAAATCCTATTTTTCCAAAAGACTAAGGATGCCAGAAGATGGAGTGAAGATGGGCCAGAGGGGGCCCACACCACACCCTGGCGCGGCAGCCCTAGGCCACGCCAGCAAGTGGTGTGGCCACCCTGGCCCACTCCAGGCTCTCCCCTCTGGCGTATATTATCCTCCCGAAACCCTAAGACTCGGGGAGGGACCACAGAAAGATTCCCCAGCCTCTACGGGGCGGAAAACACCGAGAGAGAAAGATCTCTCCAGCAGACAGATTTTGGCCGGGGGAATTCCTTCCTAGAGAGGGGAGATCGTCGCCATCAACACCACCATCAAGCTGGACTTCGTCGGGATCATCATCATCATCATCACCCTCATCACCATCTCCATATTGCTGTAACAATTGAGTTGAATCTTGCATTAGTTCATAGGGGAAACTTTCCCGGTGTTGATTACTCTTCATAGTTGATGCTATTGAGTGAACCAGTGAATTATTGTTTATGTTCAGATTGATATACATCATTATTCCATCTCTGATCATTATCCATATGATGTCATGTGAGTAGTTCATTTTGTTCTTGAGGACATGGGAGAAGTCATGTTGTTATTAGTGGAGTTGTGTTGAGAAAGATTCAATATATTGTTATTTAAGTTGTGGTGTACTTCTTCTAGTGGTGTCATGTGAACGTCGACTACATGACACTTAACCTATATGGGCCTAGGCGAATGCATTGTGTATTTGGCTACTAATCGTAGGGGTTGCCGGAGTGACATAAACCTGAACCCCCGTTAGGAAACCATTGCACAAGGGACATAAGGGTCTTAGAGTTTAAAGATGTGGTTAGGTTTCTACCTTAATTACTTTCTTGTACTTACGGATGTTTGCAAGGGGTATAATCACAAGTATGTATTAGTCCTGGATGGGTCGGTACATTAGCACAGGTTCACCCACACAACACTTAGCAAGCTAAAGAAGATTAATCAACTATATGAAGCGAAAGCACTTGACAGTCTTCCCGTGTGTCCTCGAGAATGTTTGGTCATCTTAAGTAATACAACCGGCTTGTCCTTTGCTGCATAAAGGATTGGGCCACTTGCTGTATTTATTCCTACTATCGTTTATTTACTCGTACTTTGTTAATTGCTTTATCAAAAACCCCTAACAATCCGTTTGCTAAGTATTTGCAGAGAATTCCTGATCCATACCACTAGCCAGCACCTTCTGCTCCTCGTTGGGCTCGAAACTCTTACTTATCGAAAATACTGCGATACACCCCCTATACTTGTGGGTCATCACCAAGCTGACCCTGGAGAAATCCACTGGGCAGTAGTTAAGAACATTCTTAAGTACTTGAGAAGGACTAAGGATGTGTTCCTAGTTTATGGAGGTGAGGTTCAACTCGGTGTAAGGGGTTACACGGATGCAAGTTACCTCACTGACTCTAATGATTCTCGTTCGCAATTTGGATACGTGTTCATAATGAACGGAGGGGCTGTAAGCTGGAAGAGTTCCAAGTAAGAGACTGTGTCCGCATCTACAACAAAAGCTCAATATATTGCTGCCTCGGAGGTGGCAAAGGAAGCTGTTTGGATCAGGAATTTCCTGATTGATCTTGGTGTGGTTCAGGGCTCGTCCAATCCGTTAGACATGTATTGTGACAACAATGGTGCTATTGCACAAGCCAAGGAACCTAGACAACACCAGAAGAACAAACATATACTCATGCGATACCACCTGATTCGCCAGTTCGTGGATCATGGTGATATCAAGTTATGCAAGGTACACACGGATGCAAACATTGCAGATCCGTTGACAAAGCCACTTCCACAGCCTAAGCATGAGGCGCACGTAAGAGCCATGGGCATTAGATGCCTAGACATGTGATGTCAGATGTGATGGATCGTGTATTAACAAGCTCGTTGGGGAACCCCAAGAGGAAGGTATGATGAGCACAGCATCAAGTTTCCCTTAGTTATGAAACCAAGGTTTAATCGAACCAGTAGGAGCAAGGAAACACCCCAACGGTGTTGCTAGCTGAGCCTTGGCAGGGCACACTACCGGTGCTAGTAGCAACGTGGAGACCTGCACAACACAACCACAGAACTCTGTCCCCAACTTGCAATGAGGTTGTCAATCTCACCGTGTTTTGCTAAAAACAAAGGATTAAACGTATAAAATGGATGGAAGTAATAGTTTGCAGAAAGTAAACACAAAGCAGTAAAAAGTTTGTAGATTGGATGTAAAAGAAAAGGACCGGGATCCATAGTTCACTAGAGGTGTCTCTCCTTAAGATAGATAACATGCTGGGTGAACAAATTAGAGCGGGGCAATTGACAAATATCGAGAAAGCAATACATGCATATACTAATCATCTTGACTCCTTTGAGACTTGATTGGGCATTACAACATTATGCATATACCGCCATCCAACTTCATCTATGACTAATAATCCACCTTCAGGTTATCATCTGAACCCCCTCTAGTATTAAGTTGCAAGCAACAGATTATTGCTTTACGAATTGCGTGTAAAGTAAACAATACGATTGTTCTATGAACAAAGGATTGTTGTTTTCTCCCTAGTAGCAACAACACATCTAGTACCTTAGAGATTTCTATCACTTCCCCATATTACCAGAGGCATGAACCCACTATCGAGCATAAATACTAACTCTGGGTGTTGCTAGCATCTACTTGGCCAAGATAGCTACTAACAACGGAAAGCATGCAAGATCACAAATAACAAAGACATGATATAATCAATAATCAATCTGAAATAGCATCTCAATATCCATTGGATCCCCGCAAACACAACATGCAGAATTACAAATAGATGATCTTGATCATGAACGGAGCTCACAAGATCTAAACATGAAAGCACAAAGGAGGAGAACCAGCCATATAGCTACTACATGGATTCGTAGTCCAAGGATGAACTACTCACGCATCACACCGAAGGCTTGCATGGTGATGAAGAAGGCCTCCAGGGTGAATTCCCATCTCCGGCAGGGTGCGGGGAAGAGCTTCAGATCCCTCCCGATCTAGGGATGGAGATGAAGGCGGCTACAAACTCTTTCGTGGATTTTTGATTGGGTACTTAGGGTTTTCATCTCAAGGGCATCTGATAGGCGAAAGGAGAGGACGAGGGGGTGCCTGGGCTAGCCACACCACCCCCTGGTGCAGGCCAAGCCTGGCCGTGCGGCCAGGTGGTGTGGCCGGCCTCTGGCCCTTCTCCGTCTCGTATTCTGGCATCTGATGACTTCCGGAAAAATAGGCACTTTGGCTTTTGTCCCGTCCAATTCCGAGAGTATTCATTTTCTGACTTCCCTGGAACCAAAAATAGCAGAAAACAGGCAGTTGGCACCGTGGCTCTTGATAATAGGTTAGTCCAAGAAATCATATGAGAAGTACTCCAAAGTGTGGGCAAACCACCATAAAGTGGATAAAGCCAAGCATGGAACATCAACAATTATAGATACATTTGCAATGTATCAACATCCCCAAGCTTAACTCCTGCTTGTCCTCGAGTAGGTGAGTGATAAAAAGAGAATAATTTTTGAGGTGACATGCACCATCAAAAATTTGATCAAAGTGTTTGTAAAACATTCAAAGCTGGGATCATAGTACTTCAATCATAACATGAAAGACAAAGTTCTAGCAATAAGACAAAGAAACTATGTTGCAACATGAAAAGGCACAAACAAAAGATTCATGAATAACAATGATTTGCAAGTTGTTTGTTTGTTTCACATAAAGCAAACATAGCATAATAGTATTCATCTTGTCCCTCATAGAGTAGCAAATATAAATGCATAGGACACCTTCAAAGTTCATAAGAGTGAATAGATACAAATAGTTTAAAACAAGCAATATCAAGTTATGCATCTATCAACTAGTCTTGGGACAATGCACATAGAACTAAGAATGGCCACTATGGTCTCAAAGTAGGTGCATAAAGGTAGAAGGTGGAGACTCAATATAATGGTGGAAGAAAGGCCTTCATAAAAGGAAGTAGGGATTCAAGTCTCATAAAGAGCTTCCAAAAATTATGGTACTTATAGCTTTCAGCTCTCATTTCCCCTATTATAAGCATCATGAAGGTGATTAAGGTTAAAGTGACACAACTAAGAGGATATGCTTGACAAGTTATAAACCGAAATCTCATGCCCCTTACTTACAAAGACCGAACCTCATGCTACTCAACTTTAGTCACAAGTAAGCTCTTGTCATTGTAAGTACATGTGTATCATAAAGAACTTCCAACGGGGTACCCCTTGCACATGATACATGAGCTATCCCATAATCAAAATGACAAGGCAAGCAGACAATGAGCATCTCAGCAATCTTTTTATTTGCTATTTGCATAGGTTTTTATTGAGGATGCTTCATAGAGTGCTCATTATGGTTATGCTGCAAATTTCCACCATGATTAGGCATGGCTTGGGCTAGCGGCCTAGGCGTTTCTCTAACACACATACAAACTCCATGATCTTACAAGTTCCACTTTTATTTCACACCGCCGAGATCCATAAGCAAAAGAACATGATATCAACGGGGTACAAAGTACAAGTGAAATGTTGAAAGCGTTCCCCATGATACATGGTTCTCCTAATTTCAAATTATAAATTGCAAGAATATACGTAAAAAAGAAGGACCCAATGGTTCAAGTTTATTAAGGGTAAGAAAAGTAAAGTGTGCCATCAAGTTCGTGCGAGCTTTAATCACTAGTTTTCTCATAACAAGTTTAATTTGGAAGATAAACAAAAGCATGAATATACTTGGAATAGCATAAACTAGTAGGTAGGTATGGTGGACTCTTTGGAATAACTTGGTTTAAGGAGTTGGATGCATGAGTGGAACTCATACTTGGTTGTGGAGGCTAGCGAAAGACTGGGAGAGACAAACTAAGAGAGCAATAATGGCCATAATCATGCACAACGACAAAACATCATTGATAAAAGCATAAAGTGATACTACAAGTTGAAAACTAAAGGATCATAAATGCTATGGTGACTTGAGATAGTCATAACATGGTGTGAGCATGCGCCAAGTCAACCCAAATAAAGCATCAAAGTAGAATACCACTATACTATGCTTTAATATGCTAAAACAACGCATGATTCATCCAAAGCACATTAAGCAATCTCAATTGTTTATAACAAGTCATGCTACAGCAAATAATACTAAGCATAAAGCCAAAACAATATCAAGCATGGCATGACAAAGCATAGGCCACAGTCAAAAACGACCTCTTTTTACCACATAAGCATGAACTTTCCTACTCTTTTCCAAACTAAACCAAACTATTTGCAAACCAATGTATGAAAGAGGGGGTCCAAAAAATTTATTCAGAAAACTAAGAAAACAAAGCAAACGAAAAAGAAGACGCTCCATGAACAACACAATTGTGCATGAAACAATAAAAATAAAGCGTTTGGAAGAAACCTGGAATTTTTATTGATGAAGAGGGGGATGCCTTGGGCATCCCCAAGCTTTGACGCTTGTACTTCTTGGATATTTCTTGGGGTGACACGCGTGGCATCCCCAAGCTTGGGCTTTAGTCCATCCTTCATCTCATTAGTCACTCCTTCCATACACCTGAATTTTTTCCTTCATACAAAACTTCACACAATCTTTATTAGCAACATTAGTACACTCAAGATAAATAACTCTTAAGTTTCAGTTCTAACACCAAATAAACTTCCATTAGAACACTAGATACTGAAGAACTTCCCTCAAAAAGCTCAATTCCCCAAAAGAACTCAAAAAGGAACCAACAAGAAGCAAATGCATAAAATGGCAGAAATCTGTCAAAACAGACCAGCAGGTAAAGATGATTTTTTTCGAACACCTTCTGTTGCTCAAATCAAAAAGTGTTGAACTAACGAAAGTTATATAACAACCTGGGGCAGAAGCAAAAAAATTAACGCCTCAAAAAGATGTTTAGATATTTTACACGAATATTTACGGTGAAGCACATAAATCTGTTTTGGGACAACAACTTTCCCAATCATTTCTTCTCTCTCATTAGAGGGTACTCTTGGCACAAAAAGCAAATATAAAGGATAAGGAGCGGTTATTACAGAGGTAATAACTTCCAAGACTCATCTAAAACTTTTGGGTTATCTCCCAATAAGTACTTTTTTTAACGCCTTTAAGTTAGGCATAAGAAGCAAAAAAGAAGAATCAAGTGTTCTCAAATGAAGAGGCATTAAGAACAAATTTCTTGCCCTTACCTCTCTTAATTTTATTCTTAACCTTGGGGAAAATATAATTGTTTGGTGGACAAGAAAGGTGCATGGTCCCCTTTCCCACATCTATTGTTTCTCCAAGGAGTTCTAATAGGGACCTTCCAAGTGTAATTTGTCCTTTTCCTACACATTCAATAAAAAGATAATCAGTAGAAATCATTTTCCCAAGGATCTTGGTAAACACTCCTTCAGCTATTCCAACAAGAAAGGTGCATGCTAGCATTATTAGCATGGTAGAATTATTAGCAATAGATATTTATTTTCCTCCTTCAGTAAGACCCCAAACATTCAAAGATTCATAAATATCTTTGGGCATAAGACAAAATTCAGACATGATATCACAGCGGGCTTGAAAGGTTTGAGTGTTTATCTCAATCTTTACTTTAGGGAGCCACTTTGATGATTCATAATTTATTGGAATATAATTGTGATGCTCCCTAAGCATATTATAGCAATCTTTTAAGCTAGCAGTGCTAGTCTCAAGAGTGTTCAATCTAGCAAATATTTTTGCGAAAGAAATATCAATTTGGCTAGGCAAGTTGTAAGTAAGGATCAATTTCTTTATAGCATTAATAGAATCATCCTCATTACATTGGAGGAAATCTCCTCCCACAACAGCATCTAAAGCATATCTATAGCAAAGAGCAATTCCAAGGTAAAAACTGCTAAGGAACAAGCTTTGAGTCATTTTAGGCTCAGTTTTTTTATGTAGATCAGAGATTCTAGACCAACCTTCCTTGAAGCTCTCCTCAATTCCTTGTTTAAAAGTGAAAATAATTTCCTCAGGTAACATAGTGATTGGAGCAAGGCTAGACATAGTGGCGACTTAAGAAGGGAACTAATTTTTTTGTGTTTTTGAAATAAGAAAGAGAACTAGTAAAACTAATATTTGTGTGTTTTTGATAAAGAAACAAGCAAACAAAGCAAAAAGAAACTAAGAAAAATATAAACAACAAAGTAAAGGGATTGGTTACGAGGGACTCCCCTTGTGAAGATGTCCTTGACTCCCCGTCAATGGCGCCAGAAAAGTGCTTGATGGCTCGTGTATTAACAAGCTCGTTGTGGAACCCCAAGAGGAGGTATGATGAGCACATCAGCAAGTTTCCCTCAGTTATGAAACCAATGTTTAATCGAACCAGTAGGAGCAAGGAAACACCCCAAAGGTGTTGCTAGCTGAGCCTTGGCAGGGCGCACTACTGGTGCCAGTAGCAACATGGAGACCTGCACAACACAACCACAGAACTCTGTCCCCAACTTGCGATGAGGTTGTCAATCTCACCATGTTTTGCTGAAAAAAAGGATTAAACGTATCGAATGGAAGGAAGTAATAGTGTGCAGAAAGTAAAGATAAAGAAGTAAATATTTTGTAGATTGTATGTAAAAGAAAAGGACCGGGATCCATAGTTCACTAGTGGTGGCTCTCCTTAAGATAGATAACATGCTGGGTGAACAAATTACAGCAGGGCAACTGACAGACATCGAGAAAGCAATACATGCATATACTAATCATCTTGACTCCTTTGAGACTTGATTGGGAATTACAACATTATACATAGACCGCCATCCAACTGCATTTATTACTAATAATCCACCTTCAGGTTATCATCCGAACCCCCTCCAGTATTAAGTTGCAAGCAACAGATTATTGCTTTACGAATTGCGTGTAAAGTAAACAATACGATTGTTCTATGAACAAAGGATTGTTGTTTTCTCCCTAGTAGCAACAACACATCTAGTACCTTAGAGATTTCTGTCACTTCCCCAGATTACTAGAGGCATGAACCCACTATCGAGCATAAATACTAACTCTTGGAGTTGCTAGCATCTACTTGGCCAAGATAGCTACTAACAATGGAAAGCATGCAAGATCACAAATAACAAAGACATGATAGAATCAATAATCAATCTGAAATAGCATCTCAATATCCATCGGATCCCCGCAAACACAACATGCAGAATTAAAAATAGATGATCTTGATCATGAACTGAGCTCACAAGATCTAAACATGAAAGCACAAAGGAGGAGAACCAGCCATCTAGCTACTACATGGATTCGTAGTCCAATGATGAACTACTCACGCATCACACCGGAGGCTTGCATGGTGATGAAGAAGGCCTCCAGGGTGAATTCCCCTCTCTGGCAGGGTGTCGGGAAGAGCTTCAGATCCCTCCCGATCTAGGAATTGAGATGACGGCAGCTACAGACTCTTTCATGGATTTTTGATCGGGTACTTAGGGTTTTCTTCCCGAGGGAATCTTATAGGCAGAAGGAGAGGCCGAGGGGGTGTCTGGGCTGGCCACACCACCCCCTGGCGTGGGCCAAGCCTGGCCACGTGGCCACGTGGTGTGGGCGCCCTCTGGCCCTTCTCCGTCTCGTATTCTGGCATCTCATGACTTCCGGAAAAATAGGCACTTTGGCTTTTGTCCTGTCCAATTCCAAGAATATTCATTTTCTGAATTTCCTAGAACCAAATATAGCAGAAAACAGGCAGCTGGCACTGTGTCTCTTGTTAATAGGTTAGTCCAAGAAATCATATGAAAAGTACTCCAAAGTGTGGGCAAAACACAAGAAAGTGGATAAAACCAAGCATGTAACATGAAAAATTATAGATACATTTGCAATGTATCAGGATGATTGACTCTAGTGCAAGTGGGAGACTGTTGGGAATATGCCCTAGAGGCAATCATGGTTGATGATATTTCCCTAAGTATTCATAAAGTAAAAGTTTCCTTGTATGAACATCAGATATGTATCACTGAATACGTGATTCAGTTGTGGAACTATAGATTCATGATTGTTCATACTAGATTGTCCTTGGTCATTGAGGTTGTGGTGGACACACAACTTAGACCAATGTGCAAGTCGGCTGATGACACGGTTCCACTTGTCATGGGCATGGTGATGCTATTCGGATTTACACTGATTCGGCTAAAGAGTTTAGCGAGTCGGACTGACCCACAATTGAGATGCAACGAGCGTGTTGTCACTTGCAGTCTCAAGAAATGGAATCCTTTAACCTGAGGTGATTGCATTATCCGAGTTGTGGAAGACCAACTTAGGTTCTATCAAACGCTGTTCCGTAAATGGGCAGTTATAAAGGTAGAGTTCGGGTTGGTTGTGAAGCAAGCTGCGTGACGTGGATTACCAAAATGTGATTTGCCCCTCTATAATGGAGAGATATTCTCTGGGCCCTCTCGTGTGATAAGATTCAGAAGCATGGCCATGCGCTACTCAGTTAAGTGTTAACTGAGGAGTCGGACTAAGAGTTAGTCTAGTGAATCACATATCATGGTACGAGAAGAGAGTTAAGCTATTAAAGGGATGGCAATTACTCGCCTATAACTTAACATATATATCGTGTGGCAAAGGGACTTGGACGAAAGTCACATTGAAGGTTCGTCTTTTGACTTTATGACACTTGGGAGTTGGCACGCCTTGCTAGAGGCCGCTACCATCTATCGAATTGAGAACGAGTGTTCATGGGAGTGAGTTGGACTCAAAGCCATGACGGGATACTTGGAGGAGTAGCTAATGTCGTATCCAGGTGTACGTGAACCTACAGGGTCACACACTTAAGGGTAAGTTGCCCATGTGGATTAGATCCATATGGAGATTGGAGTACAACCTAGATGGGCCTCAAGAGTTGAGCCCAACTAGGAGTGTATATAAGTGGAGTGACAAGGGATAGTCTCTGACCTAGCCGTCACTTTCTCCACTTCCATTTTGGGCTAGACAGGATCTAGCAATCCTCTGTCCGCAGCTCCTTCCTATATGTGTGGATCCCTGTAGAGGCGTTGCACGTGCGGCGCTAGAGACAGGGAAGCTCGTGGGGATCTGGCGAAGGAGTTCGTGGGATCTGGTGTAGCTGTCCGTGGGATTTGGAGGGTTGTCCTTAGGATCATTCGGCACTGCTTCGACGCGATACATCAACTTCCACATTTGCGCGTCTAACGGTAATCTCGTGGACTATAACCTGAGCTAGATCTTGGGAGTACCACGTTAGGGAAAAAGTTTTGTTTATCTCTGCATGGCCCAACAGTAGACACCGAGTCCACTCCGCCATCAAGCAGAAGCAACGCAAGAAATGTAAATGATGACCGCTTACCCGACGCTAACTGATTCAACCCTGACTAACTACTAGCAACAAGAGTTGTAAACCAGTAATTTACCTCGAGCTAACCCCTTAAAGGCTGCGTTGGGAAACCACCCCTCCAATGTTTGCAATAGGACGTCACTCGAAGACTCCAGTCAAGACCCCGAAAGAAGACAGCCTTCCGCTAACATCGAGTCAGTAATCCAATACAGAAAATCCGCGCCCCTCCCGAAGCACCTCAGTGAAGCTCCAAGGTGGAAAGACTGCGTCTCCCCACTCAATCTTCAGAAGAATATCTAGCCGAGGATACTTCAGAAAGACCACCAGATTTGACACCTTCTCCCCAAACAACAACCCGTGAGACATTATAAGTGAAACTAACTAAAGATTCTATGACTCCAAGAAGAAAGGAATGTGTTATCCCCGTGCTACCCTATTTTAACCTTAAGGGGGAAAGACTGCATTTTTCCCACAAAATAGAATAACCCTATGCCAGGAGCAACCTCATGAGTCCCGACCCTAAAATCGTTAAATAGGATACGCTACAACCCTAAGTTAGAGTTGTGAATCCTTAGACAGAGGTACTCCCAGCTATAGATTCTATCCTCCGACGAGTAATCTGTGAAGTTTAGCATCGAGATAGTCTGCCCAGTCTAAGCCCTCGAGATATGGAGTCCGGAAGGAAAAGAAGGTCATCCCTCGCAATCTGAAACTTGACTCTGCTCAACTCTCCGTGCATCCCGAAAGACTGAAGCTCAACTTCCTCGGCAGAGTAATCACTTTCCAAGAGAGAGTCCGTAAGATAGCATGCTTAAAACCAGTAGAGCTAACCTTGACCAAAAATCCCCTAACCCTACTCTCTCCTGAATCTCGGGACGAGATTCTTTTAAGGGGGAAAGGTCTGTAACATCCCAATTTCAGCAACACTGATTAGTTGTCCAGAATGCAAAAATCAGGAGGAACAAAAGCTTTTTCTTGTTAAGTGTTGCAGTGTTTGCTTGTGGATTGTATGTGCTTATGCTTCTGATTGTATAGCTTATTATACTCCTTACCTTAACACCAGTTGACAAAACCTACTTCTCAAAACAGTCTTGGCCTAATTTCCATATTCTCAAATGTTTTGGCATTTCAAAACCTAAGCCAAGAAGCCTTTGCAAACCAACTATCTTAGTAGCTTCTGTGTCCCTAAACTATGGAGAGCACCTATTATAATCTCCTTATGAAGATCCTTCAACCATTCTTATCTCTAGGTTTCCCAAAACCTCTTTTTAAGCTTTTCAATTCTACTCTAGGTATAAATACCAAGGACTCTCACCTTACTCAAACCCAACCTTTCAAAATTGCCCATACATACCTCAAGCTAAGCTTGATCGTAACCCTAGTAGTAGTTGATTTGTTTGTAAGATGAGTTGCCTTGATCTATTGTTTGACTTGATTGCTTAGAACTAGTATGAGATACTCTAGGAGATCATCCACTAGGATCAAGATGTTTCTTAATCACCACACCCTAAGCAAAAATACAAAGCTAGATCTGATCAATAGCTACTAGTAATCATCTAAAACCCTTAACCAGATCAATTCTGAAGATATCCCTTCTAGAAGCTTCCAAGTCAATGAAGACCAATATCAAGCATGGATATTTTCTAACCCCTCTACACTTCAACATAATCCACTTGATGATGCTTTGGTACATTGCATCCCATCAAAATCATCACCACCCACATTCTATTCAAAAACCTTTTTCCATGTGCATTTTCGGAAATGCATTTGAATGCCCCCCTCTCTCAAACCATGTGCATTTTCGGAAATGCATTTGAAACATATTGTGAACCATCCTAAGTACTACCAAGGCCCACTCTTGCCCTTGTCTAGATCACCTCCCAACCCACTTGTTCTTGATGGTTTTGCAGGCAAGAAAATAACTTTTCCTGCAAATCTAGTCAACATGCCTATTTTGACAGAAGCTCACACCATCACCCAGCCTTCTATGGACCAAAACTTTCCATGGTTGTGTTATACTCATATAGGTCTATAAATACCTACTTCACTTGTTCCAAGTGGATCTTTGTGCTGCTTAAACCCACATGGTTTTGCAGGCTAGTTGATAATCTGCCTTAGCAGGCTTATTTTATTCAAAGTTTAAAATCAATTCTTGGTGAACTCGAGCAAGATCAATCTCAAACCTATATAACATGTTTATGTACATAACTTGTCCTATCCATCCATCTATCCCATGCCCCAAAGAGAGATCTGAGCTCCAAGATCTAACAAGGTTTTGGTCGTATGAAAATAACATCACCCTAGATCCACAATTTCTTGTTTTTCCATCTAATTCAAGTTGGATTTCCAATTCCCAAGGTTGCAAATGCTTGATACACGTTGTCTACATCATATACCTTGATCATCGAGATTTATCAAATATTATCCATAATTATTATGGCTCCAAATCTAATAAATCTCCTTATTAGTCAAAATCTCCAAAACTCCTTTCCCTAAGGAAAGTTTGTTTTTGCCAAAACACTTACCCAACTATAAGCACTTTTGATGCCCATATATCATGCCTTATCTTCCCACTTCAAAAATAAATATTTTTGAAGATCTTTATTATTTCTTTTTGCCTATTTTCTTAAATGGAAGAAATGGAATAATAATAGTTTTAAATACTTTTATCTTCCAATAAATCTTAGGAAAATTTCCCTAAGTGTGTATTCACATTTAGGAACATCTAAAATCAAAAACCTCCCTTGTCCATATAAAAAATATCAAATCAACTCTCAAAAACCATTTCTGCACTATTTAGATAATTGATATAAAGTGGATCACAAATCCTCAAATAAATCCCAAATAAATCATGAAAGTACACATTAACCATACGTATCTACCAACAGCATTGGATCATCTGGACCTGGTAAAAATCCAAGAAGTTCTTCATAAGCAATCATATGACCAAGACTTGATATAAATCGAGCTCCTAATCTAAACTCTCTCTAACCTTCATCAAAACTTGCTCAGTACATCTCCTCAGCACCAGGACCCACCCAGGTCGACCACGACTGTAGCAACACCTTTCCTTCTTGTCCTTTGTGCTTGGATTTGAAGGAGACCATGCACATGTCTTGTATCTAGTCTTTCTTATTCAATACATCAGCCACATCCAGCCTACTCTGTCTCTCAGCACGACCAAGACCCTTCCTCACCTCTCTCCACCGCCCTTGAGAGCCAATCCCTGGCCAGCACCTCCGTCCCATGTCCAAAATGGACATTGCATATCCCCATCTCCCTTCCCCCTTAAGAAGGACAGAGGCCCTTGCATCTAGCCCCTGTCCCTCCATTCTACTCCCCTCCATACCTTCTTCCTTCCCTCTAAGCCCCGTGTCCTCTCTCTTCCTCTGCTTCTCGAGAGGAGCAGGAGGAACCTCCTCGGGTTCTTTCTTGCAGTCACGAGTGTGGTCAATCTCGACCCTCCTCGCATTTCAGATCCTCTCCTCAGCCCCCATATATCTCCCTACACCTCCCCACCGAGCTCATGTTCCTGCATGTTGCTGGAGAAGAAGAGCTCCTCCTCTTGGATATTTTCAAGAATCCGATGTAGATCCCTGCCCTCTACTTCCTTCGACCTGCTTGTGGCTCATTCGGGACCCTCACACCCTACTGCCTCTAACCTATACCTCTTTTATTCTCAGATCTAACTCCCTCGACGTCACCATCGAGCTCCGACCAGGCCCCTCTCTGGCGCGACGGCACAAGCTACCTCTAGCCATAGAACCTGGCCATGCCGACCATCTCTGAACACATCGCCCACCACTGCTTCACCCTGGCGTGCCTCCGGCACCAGGGGAGCACTCAGATGAGCTCCCCATCCTCCTCTAACGACCTAGGGTTCCGTCATCGCCGCGGTGGTGTTCCCCGGAGGAAGATGAACCCACGTCGTCGATCCATCTTTGTGCGAACGGCCTAGATCTCCCCGTACCAGTTCGGCCTCAACTGGTCACTGACCGCCAGGGCCCACCGGTTAGTTTCAAACCCGCCCCACGTGCGCATCCCCTTGGCACCGAGTTGGGCCGGCCCGCCCCAGATCTGCCTCCCGCAGTTGAATTCTGACCCAGCTGCCCGACTTTTATTTATTTTTCTCCAGATCTGCTTGTATAGCTGCAAGTTTAAATCAAAACAAAAATGATAAATGAACCCAAATGCCTAGATCTAAAATTCCTAATGTTTATAAATGTTATCTTAAACATGCAGAGGTAACACCTTGTCAAAAATAATCTTTATTATTTGTGGGCAATTAATCTACAACAAGGTGTAGTTTACACTAAATAAATTCCTCAGTGACCTACACATCTCCAAAATGGATGAAACCAAGTTCCTTTGAATGTATACCCATATGCCTACCATCTAGCATTTATCCCATGTCAAGGTGAACTATGTTTTAAACATTGGTAAAAATAACAAAATCCCTCCAGTTCTAAATTTAGAAAATTCCCTAGGCATATATACAACACCTATTAGGCTAATTACAACTCCTAGAGAAGTTTCCCATCAATACCTATCCAAAACCAGGAGATAAGGATTTATTGACCCTCTCTCGAATTTTAGTGAATTAAGTACTTCTATAAGTGGTATTATCACTAAATAAATCACTCCGATAGCTCTGTAACTCCAAAAAGGTTTATTCTAATTTCTACAGAAAGGTATTCTAGCTGTCTATCTTGTGTCCTCGGAATCAAATCAAAAGCTTCTTTAGATTTAATTTGGTGAAAAAGACAAATTGTCTACATAACTGCCTTTGGGAATTTCCTGAGGGTATTCTGTTAAATATTTTGACATGATTCCAACTCTAAATGGATCAGCACATAAAACCTTACTGAACCATCCAAGTAAATAAGTTTTTGGAGCTCCAGAACTTTTCTGGTGAATTATTTCCTAAAACTAGAGCCTTTAGCACTAGAAAATGCATAAGTAATTCAAGAAAAGTGATAAAATAGTGAAACCACTTTTGATGGCCTTGTTATTCCAATACCTATATGTAGATTTCATTTGTGTATATTGATATCATACAGAACCAATCCTTAGTCCAAAACCCCTCTTAGGTAATTCCTAGATTATAAATCCTAAGTGATTTTCTTCCATGTTTCCAAGACAAGGCCAATCTTATTAAATCCATTATTCCTAAGACCTACTGATTTGTAAACTTATATTTTTCATTACTTGTTGTATATATTGTTGCTTGTATGCCTTGTGTTGATTGTGGTCTTGCTTATTTGCATGTATACTCGATGACGACGATAGTTACGCTTGTATTAACCCGAGAAGAAGAGATCTTATTATATTAGGATTATTATGGTTTCCTCAGAAGAAGTCCAGGGACAATTATGCCATATTACTGATCTGAGGCAAGCCACCTTCTTGCTCATAATCCTTGTCCTACTGTTTTACTTACGCATGTTTTACTTACTGTTTATCAAAACTGCATTGTTTACTATATGTTGATGTATATATGGTAGTGGTTTGGATCCTACGAGCTATTACACTTTTGTACTACTAAGGACAACCCCCTCGATGATACATACTTGTCCATAGTGGAACATATGGTGTAATACACCATACCCCTTTTGGAGACCCTGTTTTAGCCGAAGCAAAGCTAGAGGATGGGAAGACCCCGGAAATAGTTTTACCAAATGTTTTATGATAAAACCTTGGTGAGGTGGGACCTCCCAAGAGATGTTGAGAAAGAAAAAGGGTTTTGTTTTATAAAATGATGAAGGAAAGCTGGAGGAAAAAGGTTTACGAAAATGCACCCGGTTCTTTGTAGTTTAGCTATAACAACTTAAACCTGTGCAACCACATTACTCTGGAATGGGACAAGGCTAGATTTGATGTTTGTTTACTCCGGTATAAGCTGCCTCGCAACAACTACAGGGGATAAAAATCCCTAGAGGGTGGGCCTTCTCATGTAAGGGTCCATGTGGGACATCGACCTGGAGAAGGAACGAAGGGTCTACGGGCCTCCACACGTTACTATGAGCCCCTCATTGAAAGCGCTCACTTGGGAAGTGGAAAATGCGCTCCGGTTGGTCCTCGGTACCCAACGTCCTGGTGTTGAGGGGAACAACACTCATAGGGTAGGCACTTATATTGTAGTGGGCATCCAGAGAGTCTTGATCGATTACTTGACCCATGGTCGGTGTAGATCAGGGTAGTGTACCCGGATGATGTGGGGAAAGTGTGCAACCTCTGTAGAGTGTAAATCTATTTGAATAGCTATGTACGCGGTTAAGGACGGGTTGGACAAACTTCTGTAGAGCGGTGCTGGTTTTGTTTTCAAAAAGGTTTTTCAGAAAAGAAATGGCTTTGTAAAAGTTTTGACCATGGCATGCTCGTAAAGGAGAAAGGTTTTGACCATGGGATGTTCAGAAAGGAATGAAAGGAGTTCGGTCATGGGATGACCGGAAGTAGGAACGAATGGGTGACCTAGTGCTAGTGTTTTCCAAACTTTTCAAAAAGGTTTCCAAAGAGTTTACAAAGGTTTTCAACAAAGATATGTAGATGTTATATCTACAAGAGAAACTATTTGAGGAAAGAACACCTCTTGAAGCCCTCCTACTGCCATAGCCATAATGCATATCCTCATGTACTATTGTTATCTTAAGGTGGTTTGCGAGTACATTCAAAGTACTCACTGGCATTGTACCTGGCTATTAACTTAGTCAGATATCAAGAAGAAGGTGGTGTTGACGACTATGTGAACTAGGATGTTCTCCTAGTCAGTTGCCTGTAGGTTAAGGCACGGGTCGAGCTCCATGCTTAATGAAGTTCCACTATTGTTGATCGATGTAGCCATACTGGCAAATAAGGTATGGCATGTAATTGTTATGTATTGGATGTTTACTTTGATACTTGTCGGTTATGTGCCACGACTAACTGATCATGGGATCATGGTTGTATGCATAACAGGGATTCTCGGAGGATTAATCCGGGGGCCCCACAATTGAAATGTGTGTTCTTTTCACATAACACATATGGATCCACCAGTGTCATTGAAATCTGTGTTCTCTTCAGATACCACACATGGATCCACCAGTGTCATTGCATGTGTGTTCTTTTTACTAACAACAACTGGAGTCATTTCATGACTACTATTTTCACATACCACATATGGATCCACTAGTGTCATTGAAATGAGTGTTCTTCTCATTTACCACAGCTAGAGTCATTGCATGTGTGTTTTCTTCAGAGAGACCACAAATGGATCCACCAATGTCATTGCATGTGTGTTATTTTTACTAAAAACAACTAGAGTCATCGCATGTGTGTTCTTTTCACATACCACATATCGATCCACCAGTGTCATTGAAATGTGTGTTCTCTCCAGAGACCACACATGGATCCACTAGTGTCATTGCATGTGTGTTCTTTTTACTAACAACATTTGGAGTCATTGCATGTGTGTTCTTTTGACATACCATATATGGGTCCACTAGTGTCATTGAAATGTGTGTTCTCTTCAGAGACCACACATGGATCCACCAGTGTCATTGCATGTGTCTTCTTTTTACTAACAACAACAGGTGTCATTGCATGTGTGTCCTTTTCACATACCAAATATGGATGCACCAGTGCCATTGCATGTGTGTTCATTTCACATACCACATATGGATCCACCAGTGTCATTGCATGTGTGTTCTCTTCAAAGACCACACATGGATCTACCAGTGTCATTGCATGTGTGTTCTTTTTACTAATAACAACTGGAGTCATTGCATGTGTGTTATTTTCACATACCACATATGGATCCACCAGTGTCATTGAAATGTGTGTTCTCTTCAGAGACCACACATGGATCCACCAGTGTCACTGCATGTGTGCTCTTTTTACTAACAACAACTGGAGTCATTGCATGTGTTTTCTTTTTACTAACAACAACCAGAGTCATTGCATGTGTGTTCTCTTCAAATATCAAACATGGATCCACCAGTGTCATTGCATGTGTGTTCTTGTTACTAACAACAACTGGAGTCATTGCATGTGTCTTCTTTTCACATACCACATATGGATCCACCAGTGTCATTGAAATGTGTGTTCTCTTTAGAGACCACACATGGATCCACTAGCGTCATTGCATGTACTAACAACAACTAGAGTCATTGCATGTGTGTTCTTTTCACATACCACATATGGATCCACGAGTGTCATTAAAATGTGTGTTCTCTTCAGAGACCACACATGGATCCACCAGTGTCATTGCATGTGTGTTCTTTTTACTAACAACAACTGGAGTCATTGCATGTGTGTTCTCTTCACATACCACAAATGGATCCACCAGTGTCATTGAAATGTGTGTTCTCTTTAGAGACCACACATGGATCCACCAGTGTCATTGTATGTGTGTTCTTTTTACTAACAACAACTTGAGTCATTGCATGTGTGCTCCTTTCACATACCACATATGGATCCACCAGTGTCATTGAAATGTGTGTTCTCTTCAGATACCACACATGGATCCACCAGTGTCATTGCATGTGTGTTCTTTTTACTAACAACAACTGGAGTCATTGCATGACTATTCTTTTCACATACCACATATGGATCCACTAGTGTCATTGAAATGTGTGTTCTTCTCATTAACCACAGCTAGAGTCATTGCATGTGTGTTCTCTTCAAAGACCACACATGGATCTACCAGTGTCATTGCATGTGTGTTCTTTTTACTAATAACAACTGGAGTCATTGCATGTGTGTTATTTTCACATACCACATATGGATCCACCAGTGTCA
>CAJUXJ010002451.1:0-101025 GCA_910589775.1 Avena eriantha
TTTAAAGTGTGTTCTTCTCACAAACCACAAATGGATCTACCAGAGTTCATTGGATGTGTGTTCTTTTCATGAACCACACAGAGTGTCATTGCATGTGTGTTCTTTTCACAAACCACATCTTGAGTAATGGAAATGTGTGTTCTTCTAACAAACCACATATGGATCCACCAGTGTCATTGCATTTGTGTTCTTTTCACAAACCACATCTAGAGTCATAGAAATGTGTGTTCTTCTCACAAACCACAGATGGATCCACCAGTGTCATTGCATGTGTGTTCTTCTCATAAACCACATCTAGAGTCATTGCATGTGTGTTCTTCAAATACACCACATATGGATCCACCAGAGTTCATTGGATGTTTGTTCTTTTCATGAACCACACCCAGTGTTATTGCATGTGTGTTCTTCTCACAAACCACATATGGATCCATCAGAGTTCATTGGATGTGTATTCTTTTCATGAACCACACCCAGTAGCCTTGCATGTTTGTTCTTCTCACAAACAACATATGGATCCACCAGAGTTCATTGGATGTGTGTTCTTTTCATGAACCACACCCAGTGTCATTGCAGGTTTGTTCTTCTCACAAACCACATATGGATCCACCAGTGTCATTGGGTGTCTGTTCTTCTCACAAACCACATATGGATCCATCAAAGTTCATTGGATGTGTGTTCCTTTCATGAACCACACCCAGTGTCATTGCATGTTTGTTCTTCTCACAAACCACATATGGATCCACCAGTGTCATTGGATGTGTGTTCTTCTCACAAACCACATATCGATCAACCTATGTCATTGCATGTGTGTTCTTCTCACAAACCACATCTAGAGTAATTGCATGTGTGTTCTTTTCACAAACCACAAAGGATCCAGCAGTGTCATTGGATGTGTTTTCTTCTCATGAACCACAACCAGTGTCATTGCATGTGTGTTCTTTTCATGAACCACATATCGATCCACCATAGTTCATTGCATGTATGTTATTCTCACAAACCACATTGATCCACTAGTGTCATTGAATTTGTGTTCTTTTCAGAAACCAAATGTGGATCCACCAGTGTCATTGCATGTGTCTTCTTTTCATAAACAACATCCAGACTCATTGCATGTGTGTTCTTTTCACAAACCATATAAGGATCCACCAGTGTCATTGGATGTGTGTTCTTTTCATGAACCACACAGTGTAGTTGGATGTGTGTTGTTCTGACAAATCACATATGGATCCACCAGTGACATTGCATGCGTGTTCTTTTCACAAACCAATCTAGAGACATTTTAAAGTCTGTTCTTCTCACAAACCACATATGGATCTACTAGAGGTCCTTGGATGTGTGTTCTTTTCATGAACCACACACAGTGTCATTGGATGTGTGTTCTTTTCATGAACCACACACAGTGTCATTGCATGTGTATTCTTTTCACAAACCACATCTAGAGTCATTGAAATGAGTGTTCTTCTAACAAACCACATATGGATCCACCAGTGTCATTGGATGTGTGTTCTTTTCATGAACTACACCTAGTGTCATTGCATGTGTGTTCTTCTCACAAACCACACATGGATCCACCAGTGTCATTTGATGTGTGTTCTTCTCACAAACCACATATGAATCCACCAGTGTCATTGCATGTGTGTTCTTGTCACAAACCACATATGGATCCACCCGAGTTTATTGGATGTGTGTTCTTTTCATGAACCACAACCAGTGTCATTGCATGTTTGTTCTTCTCACAAACCACATATGGATCCACCAGTGTCATTGGATGTGTGTTCTTCTCACAAACCACATATGAATCAACCTATGTCATTGCATGTGTGTTCTTCTCACAAACGACATCTAGAGTAATTGCATGTGTGTTGTTTTCACAAACCACATAAGGATCCAGAAGTGTCATTGGATGTGTTTTCTTTTCATGAACCACACACAGTGTCATTGCATGTGTGTTCTTCTCACAAACCACACATGGATCCACCAGTGTCATTGGATGTGTGTTCTTCTCACAAACCACTTATGGATCCACCAGTGTCATTGCATGTGTGTTCTTTTCACAAACCACATCTAGAGTCATTGAAATGTGTGTTCTTCTCACAAACCACATATGGATCCACCGGTGTCATTGCATGTGTGTTCTTCTCACAGACCACATCTAGTGTCATTGAATGTGTGTTCTTTTCACAATCCACATATGGATCCACTGGTGTCATTGCATGTCTGTTCTTCTCATGAACCACACACAGTGTCATTGCATGTGTGTTCTTTTCATGAACCACATATCGATCCACCAGAGTTCATTGCATGTCTGTTATTGCCACAAACCACATTGATCCACCAGTGTCATTGCATTTGTGTTCTTTTCACAAACCACATGTGGATGCACCAGTGTCATTGCATGTGTCCTCTTTTCACAAACCACATCCAGAGTCATTGCATGTGTGTTCTTTTCACAAACCATATAAGGATCCACAAGTGTCATTAGATGTGTGTTCTTTTCATGAACCACACAGTGTAATTGGATGTGTGTTCTTCTCACAAATCACATATGGGTCCACCAGTGACATTGCATGTGTGTTCTTTTCACAATCCACATCTAGAGACATTTTATAGAGTGTTCTTCTCACAAACCACATATGGATCTACCAGAGTTCATTGGATGTGTGTTCTTTTCATGAACCACACTAAGTGTCATTGCATGTGTGTTCTTTTCACAAACCACATATGGATCCACCAGTGTCATTGCATGTGTCTTCTTTCACAAACCACATCTAGAGTCATTGAAATGTGTGTTCTTCTAACAAACCACATATGGATCCACCAGTGTCATTGCATGTGTGTTCTTTTCACCAACCATATAAGGATCCAGTAGTTCATTGGATGTGTGTTCTTTTCACAAACCACATATTGATCCACCAGTGTCATTACATGTGTGTTCTATGCACAAACCACATCTAGAGTCATTGAAATGTGTGTTCTTATCACAAACCACATATGGATCCATCAGTGGCATTGCATGTGTGTTCTTCTCACAAACCACATCTAGTGTCATTGAATGTGTGTTCTTTTCACAATCCACATAAGGATCCACTAGTGTCATTGCATGTGTGTTCTTCTCATGAACCACACCCAGTATCATTGCATGTGTGTTCTTTTCATGAACCACATATGGATCCTCCGGAGTTCATTGCATGTCTGTTATTATCACAAACCACATTGATCCACTAGTGTCATTGCGTTTGTGTTCTTTTCACAAACCACATGTGGATCCACCAGTGTCATTGCATGTGTCTTCTTTTCACAAACCACATAAGGATCCACCAGTGTCATTGGATGTGTGCTCTTCTCATGAACCACAACCAATGTCATTGCATGTGTGTTCTTCTCACAAACCACATATGGATCTACCGGAGTTCATTGGATGTGTGTTCTTTTCATGAACCGCACTCAGTGTCATTGATGTGTGTTCTTCTCACAAACCACATATGGATCCACCAGTGTCATTGGATGTGTGTTCTTCTCACAAACTGCATATGGAGCCACCAGTGTCATTGCATGTGTGTTCTTCTCATAAACCACATTTATAGTCATTGCATGTTTGTTCTTTTCACAAACCACATAAGGATCCACCAGTGTCATTGGATGTGTGTTCTTTTCATGAACCACACCCAGTGTTATTGGATGTGTGTTCTTCTCACAAACCACATATGGATCCACCAGTGTAATTGGATGTGTGTTCTTCTCACAAACCACACATGGATCCACCAGTGTCATCATTTGTGTTGTTTTCACAAACCACATCTAGAGTCATTGAAATATGTGTTCTTCTCACAAACCACATATGGATCCACCAGTGTCATTGCATGTGTGTTCTTCTCATAAACCACATCCAGAGTCATTGCATGTGTGTTCTTCTCACAAACCACATATGGATCCACCAGTGTTATTGGATGTGTTTTCTTCTCACAAACCACATATGGATCCACCAGTGTCATTGCATGTGTGTTCTTGTCACAAACAACATCTACAGTCATTGCATGTGTGTTCTTTTCACAAACCATATAAGGATCCACCAGTGTCATTGGATGTGTGTTCTTTTCATGAACCACACTCAGTGTCATTGCATGTGTGTTCTTCACACAAACCACATATGGATCCACCAGTGTCATTGGATGTGTGTTCTTCTCACAAACTGCATATGGAGCCACCAGTGTCATTGCATGTGTGTTCTTCTCATAAACCACATCAAGAGTCATTGCATCTTTGTTCTTTTCACAAACCACATAAGGATCCACCAGTGTCATTGGATGTGTGTTCTTTTCATGAACCACACCCAGTGCCATTGGATGTGTGTTCTTCTCACAAACCACATCTGGATCCACCAGTGTAATTAGATGTGTGTCCTTCTCACAAACCACACATGGATCCACCAGTGTCATTGCATGTGTGTTCTTTTCACAAACCACATCTAGATTCATTGAAATATGTGTTCTTCTGACAAACCACATATGGATCCACCAGTGTCATTGCATGTGTGTTCTTCTCATAAACCACATCCAGAGTCATTGCATGTGTGTTCTTCTCACAAACCACATATGGATCCACCAGTGTTATTGCATGTGTGTTCTTCTCACAAACCACATATGGATACACCAGTATCATTGCATGTGTGTTCTTGTCACAAACCACATCTACAATCATTGCATGTGTGTTCTTTTCACAAACCATATAAGGATCCACCAGTGTCATTGGATGTGTGTTCTTTTCATGAACCACACACAGTGTAATTGGATGTGTGTTCTTCTCACAAACCACATATGGATCCACCAGTGTCATTGCATGTGTGTTCTTTTCACAAACCACATCTAGATACATTTTAAAGTGTGTTCTTCTCACAAACCACATATGGACCCACTAGAGTTCATTGGATGTGTGTTCTTTTCATGAACCACACGCAGTGTCATTGCATGTGTGTTCTTTTCACAAACCACATATGGATCCACTAGTGTCATTGCATGTGTGTTCTTTTCACAAACCACATCTAGAGTCATTGAAATGTGTGTTCTTCTAACAAACCACATATGGATCTACCAGTGTTATTGCATGTGTGTTGTTTTCACAAACCACATCTAGAGTCATTGGAATGTGTGTTCTTCTCACAAACCAAATATGGATAGACTAGTGTCATTGCATGTGTGTTCTTCTCATAAACCACATCTAGAGTCATTGCATGTATGTTCTTCAAACAAACCACATATGGATCCACCAGAGTTCATTGGATGTGTGTTCTTTTCATGAACCACACCCAGTGTCATTTCATGTGTGTTCTTCTCACAAACCACATTATGTCTGTTATTCTCACAAACCACATCTAGAGTCATTGAAATGTGTGTTTTTATCACAAACGACATATGGATCCACAAGTTTCATTGCATGTGTGTTCTTTTGACAAACCACATCTAGAGTCATTGCATGTGGGTTCTTCTCACAAACCACATATGGATCCACCAGAGTTCATTGGATGTGTGTTCTTTTCATGAACCACAACCAGTGTCATTGCATGTGTGTTCTTCTCACAAACCACATATGGATCCACCAGTGTCATTGCCTGTGTGTTCTTCTCACAAACAACATATGGATCCACCAGAGTTCATTGGATGTGTGTTCTTTTCATGAACCACACCCAGTGTCATTGGATGTGTGTTCTTCTCACAAACCACATATGGATCAACCTATGTCATTGCATGTGTGTTCTTCTCACAAACCACATCTAGAGTAATTGCATGTGTGTTCTTTTCACAAACCACATAAGGATCCAGAAGTGTCATTGGATGTGTGTTCTTTTCATGAACCACACCCAGTGTCATTGCATGTGTGTTCTTCACACAAACCACACATGGATCCACCAGTGTCATTGGATGTGTGTTCTTACCACAAACCACATATGGATCCACTAGTGTCATTGCATGTGTGTTCTTTTCACAAACCACATCTAGAGTCATTGAAATGTGTGTTCTTCTCACAAACCACATATGGATCCACCAATGCCATTGCATGTGTGTTCTTCTCACAAACCACATCTAATGTCATTGAATGTGTGTTCTTTTCACAATCCACATAAGGATCCACTAGTGTCATTGCATGTGTGTTCTTCTCATGAACCACACCCAGTGTCATTGCATGTGTGTTCTTTTCATGAACCACATATGGATCCACCGGAGTTTATTGCATGTTTGTTATTCTCACAAACCACATTGATCCACCAGTGTCATTGCATTTGTGTTCTTTTCACAAAGCACATGTGGATCCACCAGTGTCATTGCATGTGTCTTCTTTTAACAAACCACATAAGGATCCACCAAGGTCATTGGATGTGTGTTCTTCTCATGAACCACAACCAATGTCATTGCATGTGTGTTCTTCTCACAAACCACACATGGATCCACTAGAGTTCATTGCATGTCTGTTCTTTTAACAAACCATATATGGATCCACTAGTGTCATTTCATGTGTGTTCTTTTTATTAACCATAGCTAGAGTCATTGCATGTGGGTTCTTCTCACAAACCACATATGGATCCACCAGAGTTCATTGGATGTGTGTTCTTTTCATGAACCACAACCAGTGTCATTGCATGTGTGTTCTTCTCACAAACCACATATGGATCCACCAGTGTCATTGCATGTGTGTTCTTCTCACAAACCACATATGGATCCACCAGTGTCATTGCATGTGTGTTCTTCTCACAAACAACATATGGATCCACCAGAGTTCATTGGATGTGTGTTCTTTTCATGAACCACACCCAGTGTCATTGGATGTGTGTTCTTCTCACAAACCACATATGGATCAACCTATGTCATTGCATGTGTGTTCTTCTCACAAACCACATCTAGAGTAATTGCATGTGTGTTCTTTTCACAAACCACAAATGGATCCAGAAGTGTCATTGGATGTGTGTTCTTTTCATGAACCACACCCAGTGTCATTGCATGTGTGTTGTTCACACAAACCACACATGGATCCACCAGTGTCATTGGATGTGTGTTCTTCCCACAAACCACATATGGATCCACTAGTGTCATTGCATGTGTGTTCTTTTCACAAACCACATCTAGAGTCATTGAAATGTGTGTTCTTCTCACAAACCACATATGGATCCACCAATGCCATTGCATGTGTGTTCTTCTCACAAACCACATCTAGTGTCATTGAATGTGTGTTCTTTTCACAATCCACATAAGGATCCACTAGTGTCATTGCATGTGTGTTATTCTCATGAACCACACCCAGTGTCATTGCATGTGTGTTCTTTTCATGAACCACATATGGATCCACCGGAGTTTATTGCATGTCTGTTATTCTCACAAACCACATTGATCCACCAGTGTCATTGCATTTGTGTTCTTTTCACAAACCACATGTGGATCCACCACTGTCATTGCATGTGTCTTCTTTTAACAAACCACATAAGGATCCACCAAGGTCATTGGATGTGTGTTCTTCTCATGAACCACAACCAATGTCATTGCATGTGTGTTCTTCTCACAAACCACACATGGATCCACTAGAGTTCATTGCATGTCTGTTCTTTTAACAAACCATATATGGATCCACTATTGTCATTGCATGTGTGTTCTTTTTATTAACCATAGCTAGAGTCATTGCATGTGTGTTGTTTTCACTAAACAGAATTAGCGTCATTGCATGTGTGTTCTTTTCACAAACCACATATGGATCCATCTAGAGTCATTGCATCTGTGCTCTTCTCACAAACCACATATGGATCCACCAGAGTTCATGTGATGTGTGTTCATTTCATGAACCACACCCAGAGTCATTGCATGTGTGTTCTGCTCACAAACCACATACGAATCCACCAGAGTTCATTGCATGTCTGTTATTCTCACAAACCACATATAGAGTCATTGAAATGTGTGTTCTTTTCACAAACCACATATGGATCCACCAGTGTCATTGCATGTGTTTTCTTCTCATAAACCACATCTAGAGTCACTGGATGTTTGTTCTTCTCACAAACCACATATGGATCCACCAGAGTTCATTGGATGTGTGTTCTTTTCATGAACCACACCCAGTGTCATTGCATGTGTGTTCTTCTCACAAACCACCTTTGGATCCACTAGTGTCATTGCATGTGTGTTCTTCTCACAAACCACATTGATCCACCAGTGTCATTGTATGAGTGTTATATTCACAAACCACATGTGGATCCACCAGAGTCATTGCATGTGTGTTCTTTTCACAAACCACATAAGGATCCGTAGTGTCATTGCATGTGTGTTCTTTTCATGAACCACAACCAATGTCATTGCATGTGTGTTCTTCTCACAAACCACATCTAGATCCACTGGTGTTCATTGCATGTTTGTACTTTTCAGAAACCACATATGGATCCAACATTTTCATCGCATGTGTGTTCTTTTCATTAACCATAGCTAGAGTCATTGCATGTGTGTTATTTTCATTAACCACAACTAGAGTCATTGCATGTGTGTTCTTTTCACAAACCACATATGGATCCAACAGAGTCATTGCATGTCTGTTCTTTTCATTAACCACAACTAGTGTCATTGCATGTATGTTCTTTCCATAGAACACATATGGATCCTCCAGTGTCCCTGCATGTGTTTTGGATATGTGTTCTTCTCACAAACCACATATCGATCCACCAGTGCCATTGGATGTGTGTTCTTCTCACAAACCACATATGGATCCACTAGTGTCATTGCATGTGTGTTCTTTTGACAACCACATCTAGAGTCATTAAAATGTGTGTTCTTCTCACAAACCACATATGGATCCACCAGTGTCATTGCATGTGTGTTCTTCTCACAAACCACATCTAGAGTCATTGCATGTGTGTTCTTCTCAAAAACCACATATGGATCCACCAGTGTCATTAGATGTGTGTTCTTCTCACAAACCACATATGGATCCATAGTGCCAGCTGCCTGTTTTCTGCTGTTTTTGCTCCCAGGAAAGTCAGAAAATGAATATTCTCGGAATTGGATGGGACAAAAGCTAAAGTGCCTATTTTTTCAGAAGACTCACGGAGCCAGAATATGAGACGGAGGAGGGCCAGGGGATGGCCGCACCATGTGGTGGCGCGAGCTAGGCCTGGCCGCGCCACCAGGTGGTGTGGGCCCCCTGGCACTCCACCGACCTTGCCTCTTCGCCTATAAGAAGCCTCCCGATACCAAAACCCTAAATCGAAAATCAGAAATCCACGAAAAGTTCCGCAGCGCCGCCGCCACCGAAGGGGAGACTTGGGGGACAGAAAGTCTCTGTTCTGGCACGCTGCCGGGACGGTGTTTTAATAGGGCACTTCCCCGTCCCGGCAGCGTGCCGGAACAGAGACTTTCTGTCCCCCAAGTCTCCCCTTCGGTGGTGGCGGCGCTGCGGAACTTTTCATGGATTTCTGATTTTCAATTTAGGGTTTTGGTATCGGGAGGCTTCTTATAGGCGAAGAGGCAAGGTCGGTGGAGTGCCAGGGGGCCCACACCACCTGGTGGCGCGGCCAGGGCTAGCCCGTGCCACCACATGGTGTGGCCGCCCTGTGGCCCCTCTCCGCCTCGTCTTCTGGCTCCGTGACTGTTCCGGTAAAATATCAACTTTGGCTTTTGTCCCGTCCAATTCCGAGAATATTCATTTTCTGACTTCCTAGAACCAAAAATAGCAGAAAACAGGCTATTGGCACTGTGGCTCTTGTTAATAGGTTAGTCCAAGAAATCATATGAGAAGTACTCCAAAGTGTGGACAAAACACAAGAAAGTAGATAAAACCAAGCATGGAACATCAAAAATTATAGATTCATTTGCAATGTATCAGCATCCCCAAGCTTAACTCCTGCTCGTCCTCGAGTAGGTAAGTGATAAAAATAAAGAATAATTTTTGAGGTGACATGCACCATCATAAACTTGATCAAAGTATTTGTAAAACATTCAAAGATGGGATCATAGTACTTCAATCATAGCATGAAAGACAAAGTTCTAGCAATAAGACAAAGAAACTATGATGCAACATGAAAAGGCACAAACAAAAGATTCATGAATAACAATGCTTTGCAAGACGTTTGTTTATTTCACATAAAGAAAACATAGCATAATAGTATTCAGCTTGTCCCTCATAGAGTAGCAAACATAAATGCATAGGACACCTTCAAAGTTCATAAGAGTGACTAGATACAAATAGTTTAAAACAAGCAATATCAAGTTATGCATCAATCAACAAGTCTTGGGACAATGCACATAGAACTAAGAATTGACACTATGCTCTCAAAGTAGGTGCATAAAGGTAGAAGGTGGAGACTCAATATATAAGTGGAATAAAGGTAGAAGTAGGGATTCAAGTCTCATAAAGAGCTTCCAAAAATTATGGTACTTATTACCTTTCAGCTCTCATTGCCCCTATCATAAGCATCTTGAAGTGATTAAGGTTAAAGTGAACAAACTATGGTGTACATGCTTGACGAAGTATAAGTTAGAAATCTCATGTCCCTTGAATACGAGGGCCGCTCCTCATGCTACTCAAGTTTAGTCACCGGTAAGTTCTTGTCATTGTAAGTACATGTGTATCATAGAGAACCGCCAACGAGGTACCCCTTGCCCGATGATACGGAAGAATCCCCATATCAAAATGACAAGGCAAGCAGACAACGAGCATCTCAGCTATCTTCTTATTTACCATGTGAAAATGGTGCTTTTTCTCTCTTTCCTCTTTTCTCATATCTTTTTTTTCTTTTTCTCTTTTTTTCTTAATATCTGACTCTTTTTTTATAAGAAGAATGCTTCATAGACAGCTCATTATGGTTACGCTGCAGGTTTCCACCATGTTAGCATGGATTAGACCAGCGGTCCAGGCGTTTCTCTAACACATATACATAACTCCATGGACTTACAAGCTCCCCTTTCATTTCACACCGACGACATCCATATACAAAAGAGCATGATATCAACTAGGTACAAGTACCAAGTGCAATGTTGAAAGCGTTCCCCATGAAAGCATGGTTCTGCTAATTCCCGACAAATAAGTGCAAGCATATACAACATAGAAGACACAATGGTTTAAGTTTATTAAGGGCAAGTAGAGTAAAGTGTGCCATCAAGTTCGTGAGAGCTTTAATCACTAGTTTTCTCATAACAAGTTTAATTTGGAAGGTAAACAAAAGCATGAATATACTTGGAATATCATAAGTTAATAGGTAGGTATGGTGGACTCTTTGGAATAACTTGGTTTAGGGAGTTGGATGCATGAGTGGAACTCATACTTTGTTGTGGAGGCTAGCAAAAGATTTGGAGCGACAAACTAAGAGAGCAATAATGGCCATAATCATGCAGAGCGACAAAACATCATTGATCAAAGCATAAAGTGAGACTACAAGTTGAAAACTAAAGGATCATAAAGGCTATGGTGACTTTGGATAGTCATAACATGGTGTGAGCATGCGCCAAGTCAACCCAAATAAAGCATGAAAGGAGAATATCACTATACTATGCTTTAATATGCTAAAACAACGCATGATTCATCCAAGGCACATTAAGCAATCTCAATTTTTTATAACAAGTCATGCTACAGCAAAGAATACTAAGCATAAAGCCAAAACAATATCAAGCATGGCATGACAAAGCATAGTCCACAGTAAAAAACGAGCTCTTTTTACCACATAAGCATGAACTTTCCTACTCTTTTCCAAACCAAACCAAACTATTTGCAAACCAATGTATGAAAGAGGGGGCCAACCAATTTATTCAGCAAACTAAGCAAACCAAGAAAATGAAAAACCAAAACAAAAACGAAAAAGAAGACGCTCCAAGAAAAACACAACTGTGCATGAAAAAATAAAAATGAACCGTTTGGAAGAAACCTGAGATTTTTAATGATGAAGAAGGGGGATGCCTTGGGCATCCCCAAGCTTTGACGCTTGTACTTCTTGGATATTTCTTGGGGTGACACGCGTGTCATCCCCAATCTTGAGCTTTAGTCCATCCTTCATCTCATTACTCATTCCTTCCAAACACCTGAAATTTTTCCTTCATACAAAACTTCACACAATCTCATTAGCAACATTAGTGCACTTAAGATAAATAAGTCTTAAGGTTCAGTTCTAACACCAAATAAACTTCCATTAGAACACTAGCTACTGTAGCACTTCCCTCAAAAATCTCAATTCCCCAAAAGAACTCAAGAAGGAACCAACAAGAAGCAAATGCAGAAAATGGCAGAAATTTGTCAAAACAGACCAGCAGGTAAAGAAGAATTTTTTCGAAGACCTTCCGTTGCTCCAATCAAAAAGTGTTGAACTAACAAAAGTTAGATAAAAACCTGGGGCAGAAGCAAAAAAACATTACAGCTCAATCCGACATACAGAGCTCTCTCACCAATTTTTACGGCGAAGTACAAAAATCTGTTTCGGGACAACAACTTTCCCAATCATTACTTCTCTCTCATTAGAGGTTACTCTTGGCACAAAAAGCAAATAAAAAGGATAAGGAGCGGTTATTACAGAGGTAATAACTTCCAAGACTCATCTAAAACTTTTGGGTTATCTCCCAATAAGTACTTTTCTTTAACGCCTTTAAGTTAGGCATGATAGTTTGAGAAGATGCTCACATAAGAAATAGGAATTGAAGTAAAAGAGAGCATCAAGAAGCAAATTTAAAACACCTTTAAGTCTAACCCACTTCCTATGCATAGGAATCTTGTAAAGAAACAAGTCATGAAAGCACAAAGCAACAAGCATAGTTAAGCAAAACAAGTGCAACTTCAAGACTTTCAACATAAAGAGGGGAAACCTAATATTATTGAGATGCATAAAACCATGTTTCCCTCTCTCATAATAACTTTCAGTAGCAACATGAATAAAATTAACAATATAACTATCACATGAAACATTCTTATCATGAGCCACATGCATAAAAGAATTAATACTCTCAACATAAGCATAGTCATTCTTATTAATCATAGTGGGAGAAAATTCAACAAAATAGCTATCATTATTATTCTCATCACCATAATCATCAAATATAGGAGGCATATTGTATTCATAATTAATTTCCTCCTCAATAGTAGGTGGACTGAAAATATCATATTCATCATTGTAATCATCATATATTGGAGGCATAGTATCATCAAAGTAAATTTTCTCCTCTATGCTTGGGGGACTAATAATATCATGCTCATCAAAACTAGCTTCCCCAAGCTTAGACTTTTCCATAGCATTAGCAATAATCGTGTCCCAAGAATTCATACTAACAACATGCTATTAGCATGCAAATACAGTTCTGTAGGTTTTTTAATTTTCTCTTCAAACACTTCATGTCCTAACTCAAGATAAATACTATAAAGCTCTCTAATTTTTTTGTTATTTTCCATTAATCCTAACTAGTGAAAACAAGAAACAAAAAGACAAAATTGCAGAATCTAAAGGAAATAACTTCGAGCACTCACACCGGAGGATGTGAGTACCTTTTACCTTACCTCCCTGGCAACGGCGCCAGAAAATAGCTTGATGTCTACGCACTTCTATTCTTGTAGACAGTTGTTGGGCCTCCAAGTGCAGAGGTTTGTAGAACAACAACAAGTTTTCCCTTAAGTGGATCACCCAAGGTTTATCGAACTCAGGGAGGAAGTGGTCAAAGGTATCCCCTCTCAAGCAACCCTGCAGTCAATATACAAGAAGTCTCTTGTGTCCCCAACACACCTAATACACTTGTTAGGTGTATAGGTGCACTAGTTCGGCGAAGAGATAGTGAAATACAAGTGGTATTGATAATTATAAGTGGTAACGATGATAGAAAATAACTTGATGGCGTGGAAAAGACTAAAGGCAAACTGAAATAAAGATGGAAGAAAGCAAACATGTAACAGATCTAATTGCAAACGGTGTATCAATGCTTAGAAACAAGGCCTAGGGATCATACTTTCACTAGTGAACACTCTCATATAAATATCTTCTTTTTATGATACTACTCTTAACTACTCTCCAGTTGGACACTCTAATCCATGGTAGGGCTATAACAACACACCTCAAAGTTTGCTTTCCACATCTAGATAACCCCACACTGCACCTTGAGCACTAGATGGTTCAAACAAACACCACAATTTCATAAAGACATCCAACTCCAAATATAACTCATAACAAGTATTTGTAATCCCTGGCCTAAGTGCCACCATGGTGTGCACGCTGTCACTTTCACACACATGGGGAGAGCAGAGATCTATTAAAGCACTTGAGTATAAAGATAGATCTATAGATTACTAGCTCATGATCACAATATGATCATAAATAGAGAGAGAGATGAACACATAGCTACCGGTAGAACCCTTTGTTGGGGATATACTTTTCGGGTATCCTCACAGTTCCTCACTGGCCAGGGTGGCCCACTTTGGGTTAGAGCTTTGCTTCACGGGCGGCCCAGTAAGGGAGAAAGACGGAGTCCAATCCGGCTATGGGAAGGCCTAGAAGACTTACCGACTTAGGCCCATAATGTTACTTGTAGTCCAAGATGTACTCTGTAACCAACTCTTAGTCGTAGCCAGATAGATCTATCATGTAAACCCTAGGCCGGATATCTATATAAGTCGTCCTAGGGAGCCTTTAGGGCACACCTCAATAGTCTACAATCTCAACTCGCACAGGCAATACCATTGTAACCCATATTCCGACTCTGCCATATTACTGGATTGCTAGCAAGATTAGGATCTGTCTAAAGCCGGCGGATTCGAACCTGGGTAAACTTGTGTGCTCACCGTCCCGGAACACCGTACGTATCACACCCCTCTCTTGCACACGCCTCGAGGACCCCCTCATGGCGTACTTCTCCTCAATCCGATGAAGGTTGGCGCCCACCGTGGGGCAAGTGAGCTTCGGGTCTGTGTTCCGAGCGGAATCTGCAAGAATCGGAATTGGCGAGACTATCGCCGTCGGTCGCATCCTCTACGCCAGCGACGTCCCTCTCATCGTTCTCGATGAGACTTGGATTCTGGCAAGGGAGGCTGTGACTGCCTACACAATCATGTATTTTGGCGAGATCGATGTTTTCATCGGTTTCGCTGAACCTACCCAACCCACCCCAGCGGTGATGATAGCACTACCAGGAAAGAGCTCTTCTGTGGCGCACCTTTTTTCAACTTCTGTGGCGCATTTCCTAGTCGCCACTAATACCTCGCCACTAATAACTAACTTCAGTGGCGCATTTCAAAATGCGCCATAGAAGTCTCAAACTTTAGTGGTGCATATGGCCAATATGCGCCACAGAAGTTGTTTCCAAAATTCAAAAAAAAAGGCGGGCCAAATCTAAAACTTCTGTGGCGCATATGGCCAATATGCGCCACAGAAGTTTTTTTCCAATTTAAAAAAAAACCCGGGCCAGATCTGGCCGGAGCTAGGGGGTCGCTGGAGGTGGATCAGATGTGATGGCCGGAGGAGAAGGAGGCCGTCGGAGGTGGTCAAAGTAGTAGGAGGAGGAGGCCGCCGGAGGTGGAGGAAGGGCTCGCCGGAGATGGTTGGAGGAGGCCGCCGGAGATGGTTGGAAGAGACCACCAGAGATGGTGGTGGTGGAGGAGGTCGCTGGTGGTGTTGGAGGTCACCGGAGGAGGAGGTCATCTAGGTGGAGGAGGGTCACCGAGGTAGCCATGGCCGGATGTGGATGTCGCCGGAGAGTGGAGGGATAAGTGTGGAGGGGAGGAATAGTGGAGGGAGAAGTGGAGGAGAAGGGGAGAAGTATGGAGGGGAGGAGAAGTATGGAGGGGAGTAGAAGTGGAGGAGAAGGGGAGAAGAAGGAGAAGAAGTGGAGGAATATAAGGAGAAGGGGCGCTGGCGGGATTCAAATTTCGAATCCTGCCCAAGACTACTGTGGCGCATATGGTGGAAATGCGCCACAGAAGTTTCTCCCTCTTTTTTATTTTTTTGCAGGAAAAAATCTTCTGTCTGCCATAACTTTTTACTCTTTTGTAATTTGGGGAATCTACAAAATCTTCAACGGCTTCCAGCGTTGAAATCGAGTAGAAAATTTTGAGACGATCATTTTGATAGGTTAAAGATTTTTTTCCGACATCGTATGCAAAAGTTAGAGCCGTTTTACCATGCCATGACCTATTTTAGCAAAATACATCGAAATTCATGTTTTTCAATTTTGTCAAGATCTATACCCTAAAGTCTAACTACAACTTAAAGGAATTATTTTTTTGAAGTTTCTATCATTTTGTTTATTTTTTACAAAACTGAAAAGGCGATCCACGGGGGGGTGGGATCTGTTTTTCCCCCTGTATGCTTGTTCTGTGGCGCATACACCTATATGCGCCACAGAAACATCACTTTCTGTGGCGCATATGGACATATGCGCCACAGAAGTTTCTCCCCCTTTTTTTGCTGCTTGGTCCCATCAAACTTCTGGGGCGCATACGTGTATATGCGCCACAGAAGTTTGACACTTCAGTGGCGCACACAAAAATATGCGCCACAGAAATATGGACTTCTGTGGCGCATATTGGTTTCGTGTGCCACTGAAGTGCCAAACTTCTATGGCGCATTGTTTCTAGTGCGCCACTGATATATATCTGTGGCGCATATTTTTACATATGCGCCACTGAATATCTTGTCTATCTATAAGCTGTTTCCTAGTAGTGTAGAGGCAGAAGAACTTTTTGGGTCCCCTTTGTCCGTGGAGGCGGCAGAGTTCCGGATCTCAGAAAACCCTAATCCCACCCTATCCTCACCAATTGCGGAGATAGTGGAGAAATCCGAGCCTGAAGAAGAACTAGCGGTCCAAGTAGAATCTGGAGTGGATCTCCCTAGAGAAGACAGATCCCAGATCGACCCACCCGTGGAAGTCGAAATTCAGGAGGAACATATCAACGACAATGATTCCGGCTCTGACGACGCCGGGACAGACATGCCTTTCCTGAGGTACACACTAAGACGTATGATACTGCAAGGCGAAAGCGCAGATGCAATCCTCGAGACCATCAAAAGTTTCGACATGGCTGATCGCGAGGGCCGCAGGTACCTCAGGAAGCACGCGACGCACTTCGTCGGATACGTAGGATCCGGATCCGGCTCTGCCAATGCTGGAGAAAACACCGACTCTATGCTGGAGGCAATTGGAACAAACGCCGACGTTCCCACATCCTCGGATGAATCTAGGACGTCGGCAGATTTTCAAAAGTTCTCCGCGGAATATGAAGAGGAGTACAACTCCAAAGCTGCAGAAGAAGGAGAAGCCATGGATGAAGGATCCGGGGAACACTCTCCCAAAGCGCAGGATGACATGGACGTCGGAGACAATCCTGAAGTCCAGATGTCCGAAAGTACCGATCAGAGCTTGACTCCGAGAAACGGACCCAAAGCCGTCTTTTCTATCGGCGCTGCCAAGAAGGCAAAGAAGAGGAACAAGAAGAACAAGACCCCGGCAAAAGACCCTCTGACAGAGGAGGTGATTGCCGAGGAATACGAGGAAGACTCGGATGGAGCACTTATCCCAGAAGAGCCGAAAAAGAAGCATCGGTGGATGGACACGTGATCACCGAAGGTGCGTGTAAACTCATCGATGCTGCATTAACCACACCTATCCCTACAGCAGTAGAACTTACTGCGGATGAGCTGGACGAAAGGGCGCAGGACCTAGAAGCGCGTCGTCAACAACTCCTCGATGAAGCCAAGAACATCGAGGTGGAGAAGAAACGCATGTCAAAAAAGGACTATGTGTCTAGGTTACATCAGAAGACACGGAAGCGTCACACAGATGACGACCAATTCCCACGTGTCCGTGTCGTCCTTTTTGGAGATGAGATGGGGAAGCCACAGAAAGATAGAAATGGAGATTGGGTTTACCCAACCCTAGTACAGAATACTGTGGCAGCCCGAGAAATTCTATCAGCTAATCCAGGACCGGAGAAGATCCGTTTGGGTATCAAACTACTCAACAAGGGACTGGAGCAGCAAAAGGTCGCCCTGTCCGGAAGTCAAAAACTGGTCTCAGATTCTGACTGATGTCGCATAGATCCGGCATGGGCTGGCGTAAGATCCCATTATGTTCGGGCGCAGTACCATAACCCCGAACGACGGGAAGACAATTATTCAAGAACCGGATCGTCAAGACAGCAACACAGAACTGCGCGTAACTGGAGCAATGTCGCTCCAGAGGCCGAGAAAGATGCCATTGCTGCACTGAATCCGAAGAACCCTCCTCGACGATAGTCTAACGATCTAAGGGGAGAAGATAAAGAGAAATGTCGGGAGGAGGATCGCCAAAAAATGCCACCTCCTAGACATGCAAGCCGTCCGGGTGAGCCTCACCATGGTGGGAACGACGGACGAAGGAACGACGGAAACCATGATGGTACAAGCCGGCAGGGGGCTTGTCATAGTCAAGATCCTCCCCGGAACCGAAATAATGACGCTCCGGACAGAGGCCGGCGATCAGCCAGAAACAATTCAGCTGCCCCACCCTCTCCACGAAGCAGCCATCACAACGGCTCGCAAGGGGGACACGGAGGATGACGTGGCGGAGGAGGTGGCGGCAGAAGCTGAAGTCCGGCTCCAAGGCACCGCAACCACAACCGACATTCGGGACAATTTCTATCCCTGAGCGATGCAAGGCACAGGATAATTCCAACATAGAGGCGCGGCGCTATGAAAACGATGACATGTACATCGGCCCAAAGTGCTTTGGACCACGCATCAGAGCTACAAGATTCACGGAAGGATTTGCTATCTCAAGGCATATCCAAGCCTACGACAGCATTGCTCGGCCAGACACTTGGCTACAGGATTTTTTCCAAGCTTGCTGCATCGCCAAAGGCGGAAACAGCCTGGTCGCAACCCGATATCTCCCGCTTATGCTGCGGAAGACGGCGCGATCATGGCTCAATGAACTTCCGGAGAACACCATCCATAACTGGTATGACATGCAAAGTGCGTTCTTTCAGAATTTCGAAGGCACATATCGGAGGCCCTGTTCGGTTGGAGACCTACAACGTTGCACCCAGAAAGCCGGAGAAACTTGCCGGGATTACATCGGACGATGGATCAACACCAAGAACTCCTGTGAAGGAGTAAACGATCAAACCGCGATTGAAGCTTTCATCGCAGGACTCCCAATTGGTCTATTACGTCATCGCTCGAAGTGTGACAAGGTCACTGATTTGGGAGAGATGATAGAAACAGCGAGCAAGTATGCAGATGCTAACGACAATGCAGAGGGATTACTCAATGTCCTGGCTGTACCTCAGTCAACAAAGACAAAGCAACAAGCTCAGAAGCGCAAAAATACCTCGGAAGAAAAACCCAACGCGGAAACAGCGGTGGTTACTACTGTTTCCGGGTCTAGAGGACGAGGAGGACGCGGCGGAGGCTGCAGGCGTGGCTGTGGGACTTCAAGGGTCCAAGGTAGAGGAGAACAACAACCAGGCAAAACCTACTCTTGGGCCGACATTGCCAATAACCCATGTGTGCATCACTTAGACGCCAATGGGGGCTCATCCCACACCAACGCTGAATGTCGTTTTAATGACGACATCAAGAGAGATGATACCGCGGGCTACAAAGCTAAGCGGAAGAAGGGAAAGAAGAATCCTGAAAAAGACAAAGAGACCAAGGAAGATTCTGACATGGAGGAAGCTGATACTTCAAATCCCAAGCCAGAAAGGAAGAAAACTTTTCCCACCAAGAAAGACACTTATGTCACCTTCCTCGGATCTCAACCAGCAAAAGTCAAGAAAGCAGTTCTCCACGAGCTAAACGCTACAGTTCTGGCTGTCCCTCAATATCTAGACTGGTTGGAAGTGGCAATCACATTTGACCGCGCTGATCATCCGCCTAAGTGGCATATGCGAGGAAAATACGCCTTAATCATCAACCCACTTATTGACGATTATGGTTTCTCCAAGACCCTCATGGACGGTGGTAGCAGCGTCAATATTCTCTATGTCGAAACACTACGCCGGATGAAGATCTCGGAAACACAGCTGAACCATAGCTTTGTAATCTTTCACGGAGTTGTCCCAGGAAGACAAGCTAATTCCCTGGGAGAGATTACTTTGGATGTTACCTTTGGAACTCCAAAGAATTATCAGACGGAGGCACTTTCCTTTGAAGTGGTCCCGTTCAAGAGCGCATACCACGCTATATTTGGACATCCGGCTTACTGGGCTTTTATGGCTCGTCCGTGTTACATTTACAATATGATGAAAATTCTAGGTCCCAACGGCGTGATCACCATCAGGGGAGACCCGAAGAAAGCGCGAGAGTGCGAGGATGGAAATGCCGCCTTTGTAGAAGCCGTGCTACACGCCCAGGAGTACCAGTAGATCAAGAAGAGCATAGATCCATCCGAGATGCCCGCAACGAAGAAGGAGGTGACAAAGCCAAATCCGGAGTTCAAGGCATTGGAAGAGACGAAGAAAGCACTGTTGAAGGATGATGACCCCTCCAAGGTGACCCAGATAGGCGTAGGCCTAAGTAGCGCATAGGAAAGTGCGCTCGTCAAGTTCCTCCAAGCAAATCAAGATATCTTCGCATGGCAGCCATCTGAGATGACCGGAGTACCTAGGGAACTTGCCGAGGACTCTCTAAATGTAAACCCGAACGCTAAACCTGTCAAACAGTCCCTACGATGGTTTGGCGATGAAAAGTGTAAGGCAATAGCTAAGGAACTAGCACGAATCGAGTTAACCGGATTCATAGAAGAGATTATCCACACTGAGTGGTCGGCCAATCCTGTAATGGTCCCTAAAAAGGACACCACTGATTTAAGGATGTGTGTTGATCATACTGCCTTGAACAAGGCTTGTCCAAAAGATCCATTTGCTCTGCCTAGAATTGATCAAGTTATCGATTCTACGGCAGGCTCAGAACTTCTCTGTTTTCTCGATGCATATTCCGGCTATCACCAAATCCGGATGAAGGAGTCTGACAAAGTCAAAACTTCATTCATAACCCCCTTCGGAACCTTCTGTTTTGTTACGATGCCCTTTGGGCTGAAGAACGCAGGAGCTACGTACCAACGCACGATGCAGTATTGCCTCCACGACCAACTCGGACGCAACCTACATGCATACGTGGATGATATCGTGGTGATGTCCAAAAAGAAGGAAACACTGATTTCCGACTTGGAGGAAACGTTCGCCAATCTACAAAAATACAACATCATGCTTAACCTGAAGAAATGCTTCTTTGGAATACCAGCCGGAAAATTGTTAGGTTTCATCGTGTCTCAGGGAGGCATAGAGGTGAACCGAGACAAAATCAAGTCTATACTAAATATTTCCAGGCCAACTCGCCTGAAGGATATACAATGATTAACTGGCTTTATCGCTGCGGTCAGTCGATTTGTAAGTCGGCTTTGTGAAAGAGCCGCACCATTATAGAAACTCCTGAAAAAGACCAAGGATTTTGTTTGGACTGACGAAGCTGAAGCTGCACTACAAGACCTGAAGAGAGTACTCTCATCTGCTCCTATCCTTGCAGCGCCGGAATCTCAGGAACCGATGTTGCTTTACATTGCTGCGACAAATAAGGTCGTCAGTATCGTCATGGTAGTAGAGAGACCAGAGGTATCCGCATTATCAAAATTTGGCTTACGGTGTTTTTCTAGCATCCCGTAAGTTACGACACTACTTTCAGGAGCATCCAATTACCGTGGTGAGCAAATCTCTCATGAGAGATATAATCAACAATAGTGACGCCACAGGACGCGTCGCCAAATGAGGCATAGAGCTTTCAGCTTTCGATATTGAGTATAAACCGCGGACATCAATCAAATCCCAGATCCTTGCTGACTTTGTCGCTGATTGGATAGAGAAGAAGGAGAACATGATCCTCCCTAAGTCGGAATATTGGACCCTCTTTTTCGATGGGTCTAAGGCTCGAGGGGGCTCGGGGGCTGGCGTGGTACTCAAATCACCCCAAGGAGACAAACTTTTATACGTGTTGCAGATCCACTTCACAGCGACAAACAATATTTCTGAGTATGAAGCACTGCTACATGGAATCCGGATTGCTAAGGATATTGGCATCCGACGTTTGATGTGTTACGGAGATTCGGATCTTGTTGCTCAACAAGTGTCAGATATTTGTAATGCAAATAAACACATGGTAGCATATAAAGATGTCGTGGATGATCTATCTAAATCGTTCGAAGGGTTTGAAGTTCAACACATCCCTCGAGCAGAAAATGAGGAAGCAGATGCACTATCTCGGATAGGTTCAGCGCGGAAAGAGGTCCCAGATGGCGCTTTTCTAGAGCATCTCAATGTTCCCTCAATAGAGGGAGTAGATGAGGAATATCCGACCAAATCCGACTCACCTTTGATAGCAGTTCTGGCTGTAATGCCCAACTGGACTCAACCCTACCTCGATTATTTGGTAGATGGCAAATTACCCGAAGACGAAGTGCTGAGCCGGCAGATTATCCGACGAGCAAAATCCTATACTATTGTTAAAGGTGAGCTCCATAAACGGAGTGTTTCTGGGGTTTTTCAGCGTTGTGTATCTCCGGAAGAATGAGTGGAAATTTTAAGAGAAATCCACGAAGGTGAGTGTGGGCACCATGCTACAGCCAAATCTTTAGTGGCAAAAGCTTTTAGACACGGAGTTGTCCCAGGAAGACAAGCTAATTCCCTGGGAGAGATTACTTTGGATGTTACCTTTGGAACTCCAAAGAATTATCAGACGGAGGCACTTTCCTTTGAAGTGGTCCCGTTCAAGAGCGCATACCACGCTATATTTGGACATCCGGCTTACTGGGCTTTTATGGCTCGTCCGTGTTACATTTACAATATGATGAAAATTCTAGGTCCCAACGGCGTGATCACCATCAGGGGAGACCCGAAGAAAGCGCGAGAGTGCGAGGATGGAAATGCCGCCTTTGTAGAAGCCGTGCTACACGCCCAGGAGTACCAGTAGATCAAGAAGAGCATAGATCCATCCGAGATGCCCGCAACGAAGAAGGAGGTGACAAAGCCAAATCCGGAGTTCAAGGCATTGGAAGAGACGAAGAAAGCACTGTTGAAGGATGATGACCCCTCCAAGGTGACCCAGATAGGCGTAGGCCTAAGTAGCGCATAGGAAAGTGCGCTCGTCAAGTTCCTCCAAGCAAATCAAGATATCTTCGCATGGCAGCCATCTGAGATGACCGGAGTACCTAGGGAACTTGCCGAGGACTCTCTAAATGTAAACCCGAACGCTAAACCTGTCAAACAGTCCCTACGATGGTTTGGCGATGAAAAGTGTAAGGCAATAGCTAAGGAACTAGCACGACTCGAGTTAACCGGATTCATAGAAGAGATTATCCACACTGAGTGGTCGGCCAATCCTGTAATGGTCCCTAAAAAGGACACCACTGATTTAAGGATGTGTGTTGATCATACTGCCTTGAACAAGGCTTGTCCAAAAGATCCATTTGCTCTGCCTAGAATTGATCAAGTTATCGATTCTACGGCAGGCTCGGAACTTCTCTGTTTTCTCGATGCATATTCCGGCTATCACCAAATCCGGATGAAGGAGTCTGACAAAGTCAAAACTTCATTCATAACCCCCTTCGGAACCTTCTGTTTTGTTACGATGCCCTTTGGGCTGAAGAACGCAGGAGCTACGTACCAACGCACGATGCAGTATTGCCTCCACGACCAACTCGGACGCAACCTACATGCATACGTGGATGATATCGTGGTGATGTCCAAAAAGAAAGAAACACTGATTTCCGACTTGGAGGAAACGTTCGCCAATCTACAAAAATACAACATCATGCTTAACCTGAAGAAATGCTTCTTTGGAATACCAGCCGGAAAATTGTTAGGTTTCATCGTGTCTCAGGGAGGCATAGAGGTGAACCGAGACAAAATCAAGTCTATACTAAATATTTCCAGGCCAACTCGCCTGAAGGACATACAATGATTAACTGGCTTTATCGCTGCGGTCAGTCGATTTGTAAGTCGGCTTTGTGAAAGAGCCGCACCATTATAGAAACTCCTGAAAAAGACCAAGGATTTTGTTTGGACTGACGAAGCTGAAGCTGCACTACAAGACCTGAAGAGAGTACTCTCATCTGCTCCTATCCTTGCAGCGCCGGAATCTCAGGAACCGATGTTGCTTTACATTGCTGCGACAAATAAGGTCGTCAGTATCGTCATGGTAGTAGAGAGACCAGAGGTATCCGCATTATCAAAATTTGGCTTACGGTGTTTTTCTAGCATCCCGTAAGTTACGACACTACTTTCAGGAGCATCCAATTACCGTGGTGAGCAAATCTCTCATGAGAGATATAATCAACAATAGTGACGCCACAGGACGCGTCGCCAAATGAGGCATAGAGCTTTCAGCTTTCGATATTGAGTATAAACCGCGGACATCAATCAAATCCCAGATCCTTGCTGACTTTGTCGCTGATTGGATAGAGAAGAAGGAGAACATGATCCTCCCTAAGTCGGAATATTGGACCCTCTTTTTCGATGGGTCTAAGGCTCGAGGGGGCTCGGGGGCTGGCGTGGTACTCAAATCACCCCAAGGAGACAAACTTTTATACGTGTTGCAGATCCACTTCACAGCGACAAACAATATTTCTGAGTATGAAGCACTGCTACATGGAATCCGGATTGCTAAGGATATTGGCATCCGACGTTTGATGTGTTACGGAGATTCGGATCTTGTTGCTCAACAAGTGTCAGATATTTGTAATGCAAATAAACACATGGTAGCATATAAAGATGTCGTGGATGATCTATCTAAATCGTTCGAAGGGTTTGAAGTTCAACACATCCCTCGAGCAGAAAATGAGGAAGCAGATGCACTATCTCGGATAGTTCAGCGCGGAAAGAGGTCCCAGATGGCGCTTTTCTAGAGCATCTCAATGTTCCCTCAATAGAGGGAGTAGATGAGGAATATCCGACCAAATCCGACTCACCTTTGATAGCAGTTCTAGCTGTAATGCCCAACTGGACTCAACCCTACCTCGATTATTTGGTAGATGGCAAATTACCCGAAGACGAAGTGCTGAGCCGGCAGATTATCCGACGAGCAAAATCCTATACTATTGTTAAAGGTGAGCTCCATAAACGGAGTGTTTCTGGGGTTTTTCAGCGTTGTGTATCTCCGAAAGAATGAGTGGAAATTTTAAGAGAAATCCACGAAGGCGAGTGTGGGCACCATGCTACAGCCAAATCTTTAGTGGCAAAAGCTTTTAGACACGGATTTTTCTGGCTTACAGCTCAGGCAGATGCCGAACGATTAGTCAAGACGTGTAAAGGCTGCCAAAAGTACGCCAAGCAAGCTCATGTTCCGGCTGATCAGCTGCGAACAATACGTATAACATGGCCCTTTGCGGTCTAGGGGCTTGACATGGTAGGACCATTTAAACGAGCTCCAAGTGGATTTACTCACCTCTTAGTGATGGTGGATAAATTCACCAAGAGGATTGAGGCTAAACCTGTCACTAGTTGTGATGGAGCAACAACCAAAAGATTTGTCGAGGATGTTATAATCCGGTATGGTTATCCGCATAGCATTATCACGGACAACAGGAGTAACTTCTCTATGGGAGAATTGGCTGAATTCTGCAACGAGCAAAATATCCAGCTTGACATTGCGTCAGTCGCACATACACAAGCTAACGGACAAGTCGAAAAAGAAAATGGTTTAATCCTACAAGGCCTAAAACCGAGACTCGAAGCACCACTACGACGTGCTGCGGGGGCTTGGGCAGAGGAATTACCCTCTGTAATTTGGAGTTTACGAACAACTCCGAACATGTCAACGGGATACACACCTTTCTTCTTGGTCTATGGCACAGAAGAAGTTCTTCCTAGTGATTTGATTTATACTTCTCCTAGAGTGGCCGCGTATATTGAAGAGGATGCCGAGATTTCTCGACAAAATGATCTTGACTTAGTCGAAGAAGTTCGCGTCGTTGCTGAAATGTGATCTACAGCCTATCAGCTGAAGTTACGCAAGTATCATAGCTAGAGAGTCCGAAATCGATCTTTCAATTAAGGTGATTTGGTTCTCCGGCTTATGCAACAAAGAAAGCACAAACTTTCCCCAGTATGGGAAGGGCCCTTTTTGCTTAGTCGAGTATTACACAATGGTTCGTATTACTTAACTGACATGAGGCCAGTCAAAGAAAGACCTGCTACTAAGAAGAAAAAGAGAGCTGGAGGCAGTACAAATCCGGATGAGTTAGACAGACCTTGAAATATTGCTCAGCTATGTCCCTTTTATTCTTAGTTTATCCTTCTTTGTAATCATACATATGTACGTGCTCAGAGAGAAATAAATTTTTTGGTTGCCTCAAGTTTTTCTAAGTAGTTTTTACCATCTTATTTCTGAATGATCATGTCATAGTTCAAAATCCCAGAATGCTTGAAAGTACTTTATGCTCATGTTCGTTCTGGTTTAGATTTCCGATTCTAAAATTGCTACCTTCAGGTATAACTCTAAAATTTCTAGTCTTTACTTTGGTTATTTGTCTGATTGCTGGATGCGGGTATTTTCCGAGTAGTGAATTGTTGGTACTGGAAGCGGGCTTTGTTTCCGAGTTTAAACTAGTTTAGCAATTGAGCTTCGTTGCTCGGCAAAGTTTCCGGCGGAAGGTTTAGCCGGCTCACGAAAGGGACGAGGTGGAAAGCCAGATAAACGATAAGTAGAGACGAAAAAATACAAGTGCTTATGTAAACATTTCAGGCACACAAAAAACAAATCAAAGCCAAAAGTGCTGAATAGATTAAAAGCTTAGCACTAGCAAAATAAATAGTACTTAATATTTACAAACGCATCATGTTTTTCAGGGGTAATACAAAAATTTCTAATCTATGATGCAGGAGGAGATGCAGGAGCTGCCGGCTCGTTGGTTTCGCCGCCTTGGTATCGTTCCGAGATGTCCGCATCCAAGGTGGTGCGTTCATCGTCGGAAACTTCAGTTGTTTCTTCTGGAGGAGGAGGCGGAGTAGCCACGCGGGTGAAGAAGGGGATCTCGTAGCTGGTCAGGTCAGCTACGCGACACCCATATCCGGTGCAGGAGTGCATGATGGCTTGAAGGTCCTGCTCCTGTTCGTCCTCATCTACCTTTGCAGTACCCTCTGGTCACTTGCCATATCTCCATGTTTCCATGGTGGCTCATGACCATGGTAAGAGCATTCTGCGCAGCAGTCCGCGCGTAGGTGTTCCAGTTCCGAACAAGTTGCGGCATCTCCTTTGCCTTGTTCCGCACCTGAAAATCCGACATGCTTGGCATGTCCGGAATCTTTAGAGCTTCGCCGATGTCCTCAAGGGACTGGCGGAAGTCATGAAGCAGGTCACCGACTTGGGTAAGCCGGTGGGGGCGGGGCTCGGAGGAGGAAGAGTCCGTCAAGTTCAGAGGACCTATGTACAGAAACAAGTTAAGAAAAATCCGACATTGATAAAAGTCGAAGAAAAAGATAAGTCAGACAGATGGAACGTACCGAGAATGACGTCGTCAATCGTGGTCTTCTCCTCCCGGAGACTCTGGAGTTCAGCCCGGAGCGCCTGGGAGATGTCCTTCTCTCTGCCAAGCTCATTCTTGAGGTCCGAGATTATTTTATCTTGAGCAGCAATCTTGCGATCAGGCTCTTCAGTAGCCATGGAGGAGGATTCAAGGACTTGAGCTATGCTCTTTTCATGATCTGCCGTGAGCTGACCCAGCTCTTGGCAAAGCTCCTTGTTCTCCACCACCAAGGTCTTGAGGTTCTCGGCCTCTTCAATCATGGTGACGGATTGTTTCACTAGCGCTGTAAGTCAAAAAGAACAAAAGTTCAGAACTTCAACATTGAAAATACAAGGGCAAGGTTTGAATCTCGGAATGTTTACCTTCGGCTTCATCCTTGGCTACTTTAAGTTCAGCATTTTTAAGCCGGAGAGCTTTGATCTCTCTTCGCTTATCGCAAACATTCTTCAGTAATTCCTGGTTATAGGAACATACTTTCTGTAAGTCAGAATACCCAAAGTCAGAAAGCTACTTAAGACTCGGGCTAATATTTTTGCTAAATATCAGACGAGCCTTGGGGCTACGCTAGTTCGTTCTTTGGCATCCTAATGAAGCATAAACCCGGATTATATATCCTACTTCATGCTTGGGGGCTAGAGCATATGATATAAAATAAAGGAAAAAACAGGAGTTGGAATTCCGACTTACATATTGTTCGCGGGTGAGCTTATCCAAACCCGCGTTCACTTCAGCAGCCACCTTTTCGGCGAGAGTCAGAGGAATCACTGGAGCTGTTGGAAGCTCACGGGTCCTAATCCTCTCGTCGCGATGGCGGACCTGGGCGAGAAGGTTAGAGAACTTGATGTCCTCTACTTCTTGCGCTTCTTCTTCGGGAGATAAATGGCTTTTCTCCAGGCATTGCCTTGCTAGCCACTGGATCTCTTCTGCAGATTTCTGGGACAAGCCAAACATGGCATGTCCCGGATTGCTGATGAGGTTTTCGGCAAAAGTTTCTGCCGATGGATCATTACCCAAAGAGGGTTCACCCTTATCTAGAACTGACTCACCCATGGTGACGTCAGTGTGCGATTCAAGGATCGCGGGCTCTGTTGAAGGAGCCGGATCTTCTGCGACAACCGGGGAGGGAATGGTCACCGGCGTTGCAGAAGGTTGAGGGGCAGGAGTCGGAGGAGCCGTGGGTGGGGAAGCTATGATGAGCTTTGTCTGTCGTAGGGGCTTCGAAGGAATCCCTTTCCCCTTGCCCTTGACGAGCGGCTTTGCTCTGAGAATGTAGTAAAGTCGGAAACATTACATCTCGGAAAGAAATTCGAATAAAGTACAAAGGCAGAAATTGTGACTGAAAGTTACCTCTTCACAACAGACACCTCCTTTGTGCCAGCAACCACTGTCGGAGCTTTGCGCTTCTTGAGTGCAAGGTCCCGCATGGGACCACTTTTGTCTCCTGAGAAAACTCAGGAGGATAACCTTCGAGTGGAGCAAGCTCTGACTCAGGGAGGTCAGCAAGCTGAAAATAAGAAAACATATCATCATTGCAATGTAACTCAAAGATTGAAACACATAAAAGGTGTACTGTAGAAACTTACCGGCACCACGGGATTTTCCGCCGTGTGCATATCCAGAGAAACCTCCGGGATTCTCCTCTCGATCCGCTCCTTGATCAGCCACTTGACCTGGCTAATATAGCCTTGTGTGGTATAGGCTTTGGGGCTGATGCGGAGGGAATCCTTTTTGGATGACGTGATGGAATGCATCAGTCGATCCCCATGGTACTGAAGAGGCTGGATCCGATGTGAGACCCAGCATTGGACCAAGTTGGATCCCTTCAGACCCTTGTGTTTGATCAAATATTTGATCCGCCTCTTAGCGAGGATCAGATCGTCGGAAAGAGCCAGAGCAGCCTCGTCCCAAGAAGGTTGGGCCGTGGCAGCTCCGTCAACAAAAGCCGGCAAAGCAGTGGCTTTGTCGGGAGCCGGAATATCCTTATGATAGAAAAATGTGGCTGGCCATTGTTTGACCGAGTCACTGGCTAGAATTTTAGGATATGCGCGCTCGCGTCTAATCGAAAAACTAATAGTGCCGGTGATGTAAGGAACACCAGCAGAAATGGAGTTTCTCCGGACATGAAAGTAGTACCGGAAAAGAGTCAAACTCGGCCTAATGCCGAGAAAGCCCTCACACAACAAAGCATATGCGCTCATCTCTAAGATGGGGTTGGGAGGAAGGTTATGGAGTTGAGCTCCGTAATGATCTATCACCTCGGAAAGAACTTCGAGGGAGGAAATGATAAACCTCTATCGAGGTGTGTGCCGAAGTGGACCCGCTCGCTGTCGTGCGGGTTGGGGACGGTTTCCTCGAAGCCGCTCCGCCAGTTGCCGGCGGCGAGAAGCCCCTCCTTATCCACGTTCTTGAGGCCCTCCTTGTTGAGGGCGCAGGGGATCCAGATCCCGCGGAAGCTCTCTTTCTCCGCCACCGCTTCCGCCGCCGCTACCGCCAAGCCGAAGGAAGAAGATGAAGCCATTTCTCTGGTGAGAGGTTGACCTAAAAGGGGCGACACTGGGAGTTCTGTGGGGGAATAACGAGGAAGCTCTATGCGCGCAGGAGGATTGGGAGGAAAGGAAAACACAAAGGACTGGTGGAAGGAGAAGGAGAAAATCCTAACCCCTTATATCCACCTAACTGCGCCAAGATTCGTGCAAATGATACAGTGTAACCGCCACGCATCGTGGAAGGAACTGGGAAGGACCCACGCGATGATTGCGTCTCCTCGATCTCCACGCACACATTATAACGGCGCCTCGGTTCCGCGAACCGCGGACCCACCAACAGTCGTGCTGACGGCACGCATGTCAGATGACGTGACTTGACCATGACTTCTGTCAGGTGGTGTTAGAAACCAAGTTCTAGCTTAGTTTGAAATCAAGCTGGAAAATCTGAGTAACCTGTTGATAGGTCCGACTTATTTTTAATACCCGGATCGTATTTTTTGTTGTGAAGTTTCAGGAACCCGTCAAGATTCTGCAAGCCAAAGATCAAGCTAGATGATGGTAAATCCGACTTTGGATCTTGGAGGCCTCCGGGGGCTGTTGTTGGGGATATACTTTCTGGGTATCCTCACAGTTCCTCACTGACCAGGGTGGCCCATTTCGGGTTAGAGCTTTGCTTCACGGGCCGCCCAGTCTGGGAGAAAGACGGAGTCAATTCCGGCTACGGAAAGGCCTAGAAGACTTACCGACTTAGGCCCATAATGTTACTTGTAGTCCAAGATGTACTCTGTAACCAACTCTTAGTCATAGCCGGATAGATCTCTCCTATAAACCCTAGGCCGGATATCTATATAAGCTGTCCTAGGAAGAGCCTTTAGGGCACACCTCAATAGTCTACAATCTCAACTCGCACAGGCGATACCATTGTAACCCATATTCCGGCTCTGCCGTATTACTGGATTGCTAGCAGGAGTAGGATCCGTCCAAAGCCGGCGGATTTGAACCTAGGTAAACTTGTGTGCTCACCGTCCCGGAACACCGTACGTCCCACACACCCCTCTTCCGCACACCTCGAGGACCCCCTCATGGCGTACTTGTCCTCAATCCGACGACACCATTAGCCTCGAGGAAGAACTACTCCCTCCTCATCATGGTAATCAGCAATGGCGATGGAGATGGTGGTGGAGATCAATGGAGATGGCTCTAGGGGCACTTCCTCGTCCGGTAGGGTGCCGGAACAGAGACTTTCTGTCCCCCGAATCTCCCCTTCGCTGGCGGTGGTGCTACGGAACTTTTCGTGGATTTCTAAATTTCGATTTAGGGTTTTGGTATCGTGAGGCTTCTTATAGGCGAAGAGGCAAGGTCGGTGGAGTGCCAGGGGGCCCACACCACCTGGTGGTGCGGCCAAGGCTAGCCCGCGCCACCAGATGGTGTTGCCGCCCTGTGGCCCCTCTCCGTCTCGTCTTCTGGCTCCGTGAGTCTTCCGGTAAAATATCAACTTTGGCTTTTGTCCCGTCCAATTCCGAGAATATTCATTTTCTGACTTCCTGGAACCAAAAACAGTAGAAAACAGGCAATTGGCACTTAGGCTCTTGTTAATAGGTTAGTCCAAGAAATCATATGAGAAGTACTCCAAAGTGTGGACAAAACACAAGAAAGTAGATAAAACCATGCATGGAACATCAAAAATTATAGATACATTTGCAATGTATAAGGATCCACCAGAGTTCATTGCATGTCTGTTATTCTCACAGACCACATTGATCCACCAGTGTCATTGCATTTGTGTTCTTTTCACAAACCACATGTGGATCCACCAGTGTCATTGCATGTGTCTTCTTTTCACAAACCACATAAGGATCCACCAGTGTCATTGGATGTGTGTTCTTCTCATGAACCACAACCCATGTCATTGCATGTGTGTTCTTCTCACAAACCACACATGGATCCACTAGAGTTCATTGCATGTATGTTCTTTTAACAAACCATACATGTATCCACTAGTGTCATTGCATGTGTGTTCTTTTTATTAACCATAGCTAGAGTCATTGCATGTGTGTTCTTTTCACAAACCACTCGGATCCACAAGAGTCATTGCATGTGTGTTCTTTTCATTAAACACAACTAGAGCCATTGCACGTGTGTTCTTTTCACAAACCACATATGGATCCATCAGAGTCATTGCATGTCCGTTCTTTTCATTAACCACAACTAGTGTCATTGCATGTCTGCTCTTTCCACAGACCACATATGGATCCACCAGTGTCATTGCATGTGTGATTTGCATGTGTGTTCTCCTCACAAACAAAACATGGATCCACCAGTGTCATTGGATGTGTGTTCTTCTCACAGACCACATATGGGTCCACTAGTGTGATTGCATGTGTGTTCTTTTCACAAACCACGTCTAGAGTCATTGAAATGCGTGTTCTTCTCACGAACCACATATGGATCCACCAGTGTCATTGCATGTGTGTTCTTCTCATAAAACATATCTTGAGTCATTACATCTATGTTCTTCTCACAAACCACATATGGATCCACCAGATTTCATGTGATGTGTGTTCATTTCATGAACCACACCCAGTGTCATTGCATGTGTGTTCTTCTCACAAACCACATACGGATTCGCCAGAGTACATAGCATGTCTATTATTCTCACAAACCAAATATAGAGTCATTGAAATGTGTGTTCTTTTCACAAACCACATATCGATCCACTAGTGTCATTGCATGTATGTTCTTCTCATAAACCACATCTAGAGTCATTGCATGTTTGTTCTTCTCACAAACCACATATGGATCCACCAGAGTTCATTGGATGTGTGTTCTTTTCATGAACCACACCCAGTGTCATTGCATGTGTGTTCTTCTCACAAACCACATATGGATCTACTAGTGTCAGTGCATGTGTGTTCTTCTCACAAACCACATTGATCCACCAGTGTCATTGTATGAGTGTTCTTTTCACAAACCACATGTGGATCCACCAGAGTCATTGCATGTGTGTTCTTTTCACAAACCACATAAGGATCCACAGTGTCATAGCATGTGCGTTCTTTTCATGAACCACAACCAGTGTCATTGCATGTGTGTTCTTCTCACAAACCACATCTAGATCCACCAGTGTTCATTGCATGTTTGTTCTTTCCACAAACCACATATGGATCCAACATTTTCATCGCATGTGTGTTCTTTTCATTAACCATATCTAGAGTCATTGCATGTGTGTTCTTTTCATTAACCACAACTAGAGTCATTGCATGTGTGTTCTTTTCACAAACCACATATGGATCCAATAGAGACATTGCATGTATGTTCTTTTCATTAACCACAACTAATGTCATTGCATGTATGTTGTTTCCATAGAACACATATGGATCCACCAGTGTCATTGTATGTGTTTTGGATGTGTGTTCTTCTCACAAACAACATATCGATCCACTAGTGTCATTGGATGTGTGTTCTTCTCACAAACCACATATGGATCCACCAGTGTCATTGCATGTGGGTTCTTTTGACAAACCACATCTATAGTCATTAAAATGTGTGTTCTTCTCACACACCACATATGGATCCACCAGTGTCATTGCATGTGTGTTCTTTCCACAAACCACATATAGAGTCATTGCATGTGTGTTCTTTCCACAAACCACATAAGGATCCACCAGTGTCGTTGGATGTGTGTTCTTTTCATGAACCACACCCATTGTCATTGCATTATGTTCTTTTCATGAACCACATATGGATGCACCAGAGTTCCTTGCATTTTTGTTATTCTCACAAACCACATTGATCCACCAGTGTCATTGCATGTGTGTTCTTTTTGAGAAACCACATGTGGATCCACCAGTGTCATTGCATTTGTGTTATTTTCACGAACCACATTAGGATCCAGGAGTGTCATTGGATGTATGTTCTTTTCATGAACCAGAACTAGTGTCATTACATGTATGTTCTTCTCACAAACCACACATGGATCCACTAGAGTTCATTGCATGTCTGTTATTTTCACAAACCACATATGGATCCACCAGTGTCATTGCATGTGTGTTCTTTTCATTAACCATAGCTAGAGTCATTGCATGTGTGTTCTTTTCACAAACCACATGGATCCACCAGAGTCATTGTATGTGTGTTCTTTTAATTAACCAGAACTACAGTCATTCCATGTGTGTTCTTTTCACAAACCACACATGGATCCATCAGAGTCATTGCATGTCTGTTCTTTTCATTAACAACAACTAGTATCATTGCATGTGTGTTCCTTCCACAGACCACATATGGATCCACCAGTGTCATTGCATGTGTGTTTTGCATGTGTGTTCTTCTCACAAACCACACATGGATCCACTAGTGTCATTGGATGTGTGTTCTTCTCAGAAACCACATATGTATCCACCAGTGTGATTGCATGTGTGTTCTTTGCACAAACCATAGCTAGAGTTATTGCATGTGTGTTCTTCTCACAAACCACATATGGATCCTGTAGAGTTCATTGGATGTGTGTTCCTTTCATGAACCACACACCCAATTTCATTGCATGTGTGTTCTTCTCACAAACCACATATGGATCCACTAGTGTCATTGGATGTGTGTTCTTCTCACAAACCACATATGGATCCACCAGTGTCATTGGATGTATGTTGTTTTCATGAACCACACCCAGTGTAATTGGATGTGTGTTCTTCTCACAAGCCACATATGGATCCACCAGTGTCATTGCATGTGTGTTCTTTTCAGAAACCACATCTAGAGTCATTGAAATGTGTGTTCTTCTCAAAAACCACATATGGATCCACCAGTGTCATTGCATGTGTGTTCTTCTCACAGACCACATATTGATCCACCAGAGTTCACTGGATGTGTGTTCTTTTCATGAACCACACCCAGTGTCATTGCATGTGTGTTCTTCTCACAAACCACATATGGATCCACCAGTGTCATTGCATGTGTGTTCTTTTCAAAAACCACATCTAGAGTCATTGAAATGTGTGTTCTTCTCACAAAACACATAAGGATCCACCAGTGTAATTTCATGTGTGTTCTTCTCATAAACCACATCTAGATTCAGTGCATGTGTGTTCTTCTCACAAACCACATATGGATCCACCAGAGTTCATTGGATGTGTGCTCTTTTCACGAACCACACACAGTGTCATTGCATGTGTGTTCTTCTCACAAACCACATATGGATCCACCATTTTCATTGCATGTGTGTTCTTCTCACAAACCAAATTGATCCACCAGTGTCATTATATGAGTGTTCTTTTCACAAACCACATGTGGATCCACAAGAGTCATTGCATGTGTGTTCTTTTCACAAATCACATAAGGATCCACCAGTGTCATTGCATGTGTGTTCTTTTCATGAACCACAAACAATGTCATTGCATGTGTCTTCTTCTCACAAACCACATCTAGATCCACCAGTGTTCATTGCATGTTTGTTCTTTTCCCAAACCACATATGGATCCAACATTGTCATCGCATGTGCGTTCTTTTCATTAACCATATCTAGAGTCATTGCATGTGTGTTCTTTTCATTAACCACATCTAGAGTCATTGCATGTGTGTTCTTTTCACAAACCACATATGGATCCAACAGAGTCATTGCATGTTTATTCTTTTCATTAACCACAACTAGTGTCATTGCATGTCTGTTCTTTCCATAGAACACATATGGATCCACCAGTGTCATTGCATGCGTTTTGGATGTGTTTTCTTCTCACAAACCACATATCGATCCACCAGTGTCATTGGATGTGTGTTCTTATTCGAAACCACATATGGATCCACTAGTGTCATTGCATGTGTATTATTTTGAGAAACCACATCTAGATTCATTAAAATGTGTGTTCTTCTCACAAACCACATAAGGATCCACCAGTGTCATTGGATGTGTGTTCTTTTCATGAACCACACCCAGTGTAATTGGATGTGTGTTCTTCTCACAAGCCACATATGGATCCACTAGTGTCATTGCATGTGTGTTCTTATCATACACCACATCTAGAGTCATTGAAATGTGTGTTCTTCGCACAAACCACATATGGATCCACCAGTGTCATTGCATGTGTGTTCTTCTCACAAACCACATCTAGAGTCATTGCATGTGTGTTCTTCTCACAAACCACATATGGATCCACCAGAGTTCACTGGATGTGTGTTCTTTTCATGAACCACACCAAGTGTCATTGCATGTGTGTTCTTATCACAAACCACATATGGATCCACCAGTGTCATTGCATGTGTGTTCTTTTCACAAACCACATCTAGAGTCATTGAAATGTGTGTTCTTCTCACAAACCACATATGGATCCACCAGTGTCATTGCATGTGTGTTCTTCTCATAGACCACATATAGAGTCATTGCATGTGTGTTCTTTCCACAAACCACATAAGGATCCACTAGTGTCGCTGGATGTGTGTTCTTTTCATGAACCACACCCAGTTTCGTTGCATGTGTGGTCTTTTGATGAACCACATATGGATCCACCAGAGTTCGTTGCATTTCTGTTATTCTCATAAACCACATTGATCCACCAGTGTCGTTGCATGTGTGTTATTTTCACAAACCACATGTGGATCCACCAGTGTCATTGCATGTGTGTTATTTTCATAAACCTCATAAGAATCCACCAGTGTCATTGGATGTGTGTTCTTTTCTTAAACCACAACTAGTGCCATTGCATGTGTGTTCTTCTCACAATCCACACATGGATCCACCAGAGTTCATTGCATGTCTATTTTCACAAACCACATATGGATCCACTAGTGTCATTGGATGTGTGTTCTTTTAATTAACCATAGCTAGCGTCATTGCATGTGTGTTATTTTCACAAACCACGTGGATCCACCAGAGTCATTGTATGTGTGTTCTTTTCATTAACCACAACTACAGTCATTTTATGTGTGTTCTTTTCACAAACCACATATGGATCCATCCGTGTCATTGCATGTCTGTTCTTTTCATTAACCACAAATAGTGTCATTGCATGTATGTTCTTTCCACGGACCACATATAGATCCACCAGTGTCATTGCATGTGTGTTCTTCTCCCAAACCACACATGGATCCACTAGTGTCATTGGATGTGTGTTCTTCTCACAAACCACATATGTGATTGCATGTGTGTTCTTTTCACAAACCACAGTTAGAGTTATTGCATGTGTGTTCTTCTCACAAACCACATATGGATCCACCATAGTTTATTAGATGTGTGTTCCTTTCATGAACCACACCCAGTGTCATTGCATGTGTGTTCTTCTCACAAACCACATAAGGATCCACCGGTGTCATTGGATGTGTATTGTTCTCATAAACCACATATGGATCCACCAGTGTCATTGCATGTGTGTTCTTCTCGCAAACCACATATAGTCATTGCATGTGTGTTCTTTTCAAAAACCACATAAGGATCCACCAGTGTAATTAGATGTGTCTTCTTCTCACAAGGCACATATGAATCCCCCAGTGTCATTGCATGTGTGTTCTTTTCAGAAACCACATCTAGAGTCATTGAAATGTCTGTTCTTCTCACAACCCACACATGGAGCCACCAGTGCCATTGCATGTGTGTTCTTCTCACAAACTACATCTAGAGTCATTGCATGTGTGTTCTTCTGACAAATCACATATGGATCAACCAGAGTTCACTGGATGTGTGTTCTTTTCATGAACCACACCCAGTGTCATTGCATGTGTGTTTTTCTCACAAACCACATATGGATCCAGCAGTATCATTGCATGTGTGTTCTTTTCACAAACCACATCTAGAGTCATTGAAATGTGTGTTCTTCTCACAAACCGCATATGGATCCACCATTGTAATTTCATGTGTGTTCTTCTCATAAACCACATCTAGATTCAGTGCATGTGTGTTCTTGTCACAAACCACATATGTATCCACCAGAGTTCATTGAATGTGTGTTCTTTTCATGAACCACGCCTAGTGTCATTGCATGTGTGTTCTTCTCACAAACGACATATGGATCCACTAGTGTCATTGCATGTGTGTTCTTTTCACAAACCACATAAGGATCCACCAGTGTCATTGGATGTGTGTTATTTTCATGAACCACACAGTGTAATTGGATGTTTGTTGTTCTCACAAACCACATATGGATCCACCAGTGTCATTGCATGTGTGTTCGTTTCACAAAGCACAACTATAGTCATTAAAATGTGTGTTCTTCTCACAGACCACATATGGATCCACCAGAGTTCATTGGATGTGTGTTGTTTTTATGAACCACACTCAAAGTCATTGCATGTGTGTTACTCTCACAAAACACATATGGATCTACAAGTGTCATTGGACGTGTGTTCTTCTCACAAACCGCATATGGATCCACCAGTGTCATTGCATGCGTTTTGGATGTGTTTTCTTCTCACAAACCACATATCGATCCACCAGTGTCATTGGATGTGTGTTCTTATTCGAAACCACATATGGATCCACTAGTGTCATTGCATGTGTATTATTTTGAGAAACCACATCTAGATTCATTAAAATGTGTGTTCTTCTCACAAACCACATAAGGATCCACCAGTGTCATTGGATGTGTGTTCTTTTCATGAACCACACCCAGTGTAATTGGATGTGTGTTCTTCTCACAAGCCACATATGGATCCACTAGTGTCATTGCATGTGTGTTCTTATCATACACCACATCTAGAGTCATTGAAATGTGTGTTCTTCGCACAAACCACATATGGATCCACCAGTGTCATTGCATGTGTGTTCTTCTCACAAACCACATCTAGAGTCATTGCATGTGTGTTCTTCTCACAAACCACATATGGATCCACCAGAGTTCACTGGATGTGTGTTCTTTTCATGAACCACACCAAGTGTCATTGCATGTGTGTTCTTATCACAAACCACATATGGATCCACCAGTGTCATTGCATGTGTGTTCTTTTCACAAACCACATCTAGAGTCATTGAAATGTGTGTTCTTCTCACAAACCACATATGGATCCACCAGTGTCATTGCATGTGTGTTCTTCTCATAGACCACATATAGAGTCATTGCATGTGTGTTCTTTCCACAAACCACATAAGGATCCACTAGTGTCGCTGGATGTGTGTTCTTTTCATGAACCACACCCAGTTTCGTTGCATGTGTGGTCTTTTGATGAACCACATATGGATCCACCAGAGTTCGTTGCATTTCTGTTATTCTCATAAACCACATTGATCCACCAGTGTCGTTGCATGTGTGTTATTTTCACAAACCACATGTGGATCCACCAGTGTCATTGCATGTGTGTTATTTTCATAAACCTCATAAGAATCCACCAGTGTCATTGGATGTGTGTTCTTTTCTTAAACCACAACTAGTGCCATTGCATGTGTGTTCTTCTCACAATCCACACATGGATCCACCAGAGTTCATTGCATGTCTATTTTCACAAACCACATATGGATCCACTAGTGTCATTGCATGTGTGTTCTTTTAATTAACCATAGCTAGCGTCATTGCATGTGTGTTATTTTCACAAACCACGTGGATCCACCAGAGTCATTGTATGTGTGTTCTTTTCATTAACCACAACTACAGTCATTTTATGTGTGTTCTTTTCACAAACCACATATGGATCCATCCGTGTCATTGCATGTCTGTTCTTTTCATTAACCACAAATAGTGTCATTGCATGTATGTTCTTTCCACGGACCACATATAGATCCACCAGTGTCATTGCATGTGTGTTCTTCTCCCAAACCACACATGGATCCACTAGTGTCATTGGATGTGTGTTCTTCTCACAAACCACATATGTGATTGCATGTGTGTTCTTTTCACAAACCACAGTTAGAGTTATTGCATGTGTGTTCTTCTCACAAACCACATATGGATCCACCATAGTTTATTAGATGTGTGTTCCTTTCATGAACCACACTCAGTGTCATTGCATGTGTGTTCTTCTCACAAACCACATAAGGATCCACCGGTGTCATTGGATGTGTATTGTTCTCACAAACCACATATGGATCCACCAGTGTCATTGCATGTGTGTTCTTCTCGCAAACCACATATAGTCATTGCATGTGTGTTCTTTTCAAAAACCACATAAGGATCCACCAGTGTAATTAGATGTGTCTTCTTCTCACAAGGCACATATGAATCCCCCAGTGTCATTGCATGTGTGTTCTTTTCAGAAACCACATCTAGAGTCATTGAAATGTCTGTTCTTCTCACAACCCACATATGGAGCCACCAGTGCCATTGCATGTGTGTTCTTCTCACAAACCACATCTAGAGTCATTGCATGTGTGTTCTTCTCACAAATCACATATGGATCAACCAGAGTTCACTGGATGTGTGTTCTTTTCATGAACCACACCCAGTGTCATTGCATGTGTGTTTTTCTCACAAATCACATATGGATCCAGCAGTATCATTGCATGTGTGTTCTTTTCACAAACCACATCTAGAGTCATTGAAATGTGTGTTCTTCTCACAAACCGCATATGGATCCACCATTGTAATTTCATGTGTGTTCTTCTCATAAACCACATCTAGATTCAGTGCATGTGTGTTCTTGTCACAAACCACATATGTATCCACCAGAGTTCATTGAATGTGTGTTCTTTTCATGAACCACGCCTAGTGTCATTGCATGTGTGTTCTTCTCACAAACGACATATGGATCCACTAGTGTCATTGCATGTGTGTTCTTTTCACAAACCACATAAGGATCCACCAGTGTCATTGGATGTGTGTTATTTTCATGAACCACACACAGTGTAATTGGATGTTTGTTGTTCTCACAAACCACATATGGATCCACCAGTGTCATTGCATGTGTGTTCGTTTGACAAAGCACAACTATAGTCATTAAAATGTGTGTTCTTCTCACAGACCACATATGGATCCACCAGAGTTCATTGGATGTGTGTTGTTTTCATGAACCACACTCAAAGTCATTGCATGTGTGTTACTCTCACAAAACACATATGGATCTACAAGTGTCATTGGACGTGTGTTCTTCTCACAAACCGCATATGGATCCACCAGTGTCATTGCATGTGTGGTCTTCTCACAAACCACATCTAGAGTCATTGCATGCGTGTTCTTTTCACAAACCACATATGGATCCACCAGAGTTCATTGGATGTGTGTTCTTTTTATGATCCACACCCAGTGTCATTGCATGTGTGTTCTTCTCACAAACCACATTAATCCACCAGTGTCATTGCGTGAGTGTTCTTTTCACAAACCACATGTGGATCCACCAGAGTGATTGCACGTGTGTTCTTTTCACAAACCATATAAGGATCCACTAGTGTGATTGCATGTGTGTTCTTTTCAGGAACCACAACCATGGTCATTGCATGTGTGTTCTTCTCACAACCCACATCTAGATCCACCAGTGTTCATTGCATGTCTGTTCTTTTCACAAAGCACATATGGATCCAACAGTGTCCTCGCATGTGTGTTCTTTTCATTAACCATAGCTAGAGTCATTGCATGTGTGTTCTTTTGACAAACCACATGGATCCACCAAAGTCATTGCATGTGTGTTATTTTCATTAACCATAACTAGAGTCATTGCATCTGTGTTCTTTTCACAAACCAAATATGGATCCATCAGAGTCATTCACTACAAGAATCTGAACGACTCATGACATTTTGATCTACCGCCGTAGATGCGCGACGTTCTGGGCCAATTCGTCGCGACGCACTCGAAGGGCCTCCAGCCCAGGTATCCATGACATTCGAGGTTTTCGTCGACAAAAATTCATCGCGGATTTCGTCCGAGGCCCTAAAGCCCAGTTCGACATTTCTTCTCGCATAAAATCGTCAAGGAATTCGTCAAGGGCCTTTGGTTGACTTTTTGTTTTTTGACAACCGGGCCATCCGTGCCTACACCCCACCTGTCAGCTCGGTTTCAACGACAGGGTTTAACGGGTTGTTCTCAGAGTGTTAGCCGGGCCCAGTTGTCGGTCCATCTAGCATAAATTAAAGATGGCATAAAAATAGAGTACCCTGACCAGGGATTGAACTCGCGAGCACACTCATTGGTCGAGGGTTCATAACCACTGGACCAGCGGACTCTATTCCGACAGATCTACTACTTTTCCATTCTTATAAGAATGTCCTAAATTAGTAGTCGTTCAATAAATAAACTGATGTTTTGACTAAAAGCTGGAACAGCTGGACAAGACAACTACGTTTCAAACATAACACTACTTCATATTTCTTATACACATGTTGTCGATCACACGAAGAAGCAAAATGTGAAAGTACAGGAAACTACAGTAACAATGAACACAACACATAGCAACATGGAGACAGAACACAATCTTACAAATATATAGAGAACATGGTTGACATATAGTTCCAAACCAACTAGAGAACCAGAATCACAAAGAGTTCCAAACCAAGTACACGACCTGCAGGTTCACATCCAGTTCCAAACCAACTACGAGTTCACATGAAGCCAACCCGCATAACAGGTACTATGTGCCCTCATTTCACGCGACCTACATGACACATGAAGCCAGACATGAGCTCCTTAAAGAAGGTGAAGATGGTCAAATCCCGTTTTTTGATTCGAGCAGCCTCGGCAACCTTTGACCAGTTGCTTGCCATTTGGGAAACATCATTCCTGCCTTGGATGAACTGAACATGCTTACGTCCTACATGATCTACGACTATGACAGGAATCTCCAAATGTAGATACTTGTTGAGGTGGGCATTGTTGTACCTAGCTAAAAAGTACTGGATGTGAAGAATAAAGTTAGTTGTTGAAGTATAGTTCAATGTGCATAAGTGGATTTAGGGCTCGTTTGGTTCAAAGGATTTGTAAAACACAGGGATAGGAAAAGTACAGGAATAGAATGACATGACAGTAAGCATCCTACAGGAATGAAAAATGCAGGAATCGGTAAGATAAGCTGTTTAAAAAATGCACCGTAGGAAAACACAGGTAATTTTATAGGGTTTAGGTATATATCATAGTTTTCATAAACACGTAGGAATCTTTCCAAGAGGTCTCACTTCTTGTTTGAAAATCCTATAGGATTGTAGTGTAGGAAAGTTGTGCATAGGAATTTTGTAGGATTTATTCCTTTGAAATAAACATGCCCTTAAAGAGTCAAATCTCAGAAGTTTACCATCTTGGCCTTCCCAGGGATGACATTTGACTTTTTCATCTTGCACACATAGTGCGGTATAGGTGGCTTGTGTCCTGAAATTGCTCTGAGATTCGCAGCTTGGTTTGAAGTCAATTCCATGTCGTTTCCAAACACACAGTAATCATCAAAGTCCTCCCCGCCCTTCATCGATGGACCTAGAAAGAATATATTAGATAGTAATCTGTAGCAGCATAAGAATGACTATAACTTTAAGCCAATGTCAATGATTCTAACCTCTAGTAAGGTCCCTCGGTTTCTCAGCTTTATTGGCTATAGATTGTTTCCCTCGTCATAAGATGGAACATTGTGCCGACGCTTGCAATTTCTCGTCGCCATCGCCATGATGTTTTGCACAATAAATTCCAAAATTTCGGGCTTCAACATCTTGTGTTTCATCTGAAGATCATTAAGAAGTCCGAGGATGACTATTTCTACGATAGAACGAGGATGCAATGTGTACAATTAGTGCTAGTAGGAAAATTTTTAGAACCTGCGCATTTATCTCCATAGGCTTCATGCCGCATAACCTACAATCCTCACAGTTCATCCTACCTGGGGCCTAGACCTAGATCGTGTGTTTACCTGGGGCCTAGACCTAGATTGTGTGCTTATCTAGGGCCTAAACCAAGATTGAGTGTTTACCTGGGGCATAGACCCATCGCCTATTACCTAGAGCACATACACGGTGACCTAGATTGAACATGGACGCACAGTAGTAGAGATGTGTGGACATAGTTCGAGGAGCCTTACCCGTGAGCCTACAGCCGCCGCTGCCACTGCCGTCGCCAGGGAGGGTGGGGGGGATTTGGTGGTCACCCGGGAGGGAGGGGATTTGGTGATCACCGGGCAGAGAGAATGTGTGTGAAGTGGTGGGGATTAGGGAGGGTTAAGCGAGCAACAACATAACGAGTGGGTCCCACACGTGGGTTTTTATTATTTGCCAAAGTGGATTTTTCAGTTTTATTATAGATCAATGCATTTGTGTTACGTAGTCTCAAAAGCCACACCTTGATGACCCACACACACTCAAGTTGGGTGTGGTGATGCAACTACTTTTGTCACACTGCAGGTTCACCATCTCCATGTGGCAGTTGCATATTCTAGGGGCTCCTTTGGATCTCTGACCAACATGGTTGTTTGGCACAAATGGAGTCCCTACAGATCAATGCATTTGTGTTACGTAGTCTCAAAAGCCACACCTTGATGACCCAGACACACTGAAGTTGGGTGTGGTGGTGCAACTGCTTCTGTCACACTGCAGGTTCACCCATCTCCACGTGGCAGTTGCTTATTCTAGGTGCTCTCTGGGCTTTTTGACCACCATGGTTGTTTGACACAAATCGAGTCCCTACAGATCATTGCATATTTGTTATGTAGTCTCAAAAGCAACACCTTGATGACCCACACACACTCCAGCTGGGTGTGGTGATGCAACTGCTTCGGTCACACTGCAAGTTCACCATCTCCATGTGGCAGTTGCATATTGTAAGGGCTCTATGGGCACTTTGACCACCATGGTTGTTTGACACAAATGGAGTCCATACAGATCAATGCATCTGCATTATGTAGTCTCAAGAGCAACACCTTGATGACCCACACACACTCCACTTTGGTGTGGTGATGCAACAGCTTCTGTCACACTGCAAGTTCACCATCTCCATGTGGTAGTTGCATATTCTACGGGCTCTGTGGGCTCTCTGACCACCATGGTTGTTTGACACAAATGGAGTCCCTACAGGTCAATGCATCTGTGTTATGGAGTCTCAAAAGCAACACCTTGATGACCCTCACAAACTCCAGTTGGGTGTGGTGATGCAAATGCTTCTCTCACACTACAGGTTCACCATCTCCATGTGGCAGTTGCAAATTCTAGGGGCTCTCTGGCTCTCTGACCACCATGGTTTTTTGATAGAAATGGGGTCCCTATAGATCAATGCATCTGTGTTACGTAGTCTCAAAAGCAACACCTTGATGACCCACACACACTCCAGTTGGGTGTGGTGATGCAACTACTTCTGTCACACTGCAAGTTCACCATCTCCATTTGGTAGTTGCATATTCTAGGGGCTCTCTGGGATCTCTCGCCAACATGGTTGTTTGACACAAATGAAGTCCCTACTGATCAATGCATCTATGTTATGTAATCTCAAAAGCAACACCTTGATGACCCACACACACTCCAGTTGGGTGTTTTGATTCAACTGCTTCTTTCACATTGTAGGTTCACCACCTCCATGTGGCAGTTGCATATTCTAGGGACTCTCTGGGCTCTCTGACCAACATTGTTGTGTGACACAAATGGAGTACCTACATATCGATCAATGCATCTGTGTTGTGGAGTTTCAAAAGCCACAACTTGATGACCCAAACACACTCCAATTGGGTGTGCTGATGCAACTGCTTCTGTCACAGTGTAGGTTCACCCATCTCCATGTGGTAGTTGCATATTCTAGGGTATCTTTGGGCTTTCTGACCACCATGGTTGTTTGACACAAATGGAGTCCCTACAGATCACTTCATATTTGTTATGTAGTCTCAAAAGCAACACCTTCATGACCCACACACAATCATGTTAGGTGTGGTGATGCAACAACTTCGGTCACACTGCAGGTTCACCATCTGCATGTGGCAGTTGCATATTCTAGGGGCTCTCTGGGCTCTTTGACCACCATGGTTTTTTGACACAAATGGAGTCCCTATAGATCAATGCATCTGTGTTATGGAGTCTCAAAAGCAACACCTTGATGACCCACACACACTCCAGTTGGGTGTGGTGATGCAACTGCTTCTTTTACACTGCAGGTTCACCATCTCCATGTGGTAGTTCCATATTCTAGGGGCTCTCTGACCACCATGGTTTTTTGACAGAAATGGAGTCCCTACAGATCAATGCATATGTGATACATAGTCTCAAAAGCAACACCTTGATGACCCACACACACTCCAATTGGGTGTGGTGATGCAACTGCTTCTTTCACACTTCAGGTTCACCATCTCCATTTGGTAGTTGCATATTCTAGGGGCTCTCTGGGATCTCTGACCAACATGGTTGTTTGACACAAATGAAGTCCCTACTGATCAATGCATCTATGTTATGTAATCTCAAAAGCAACACCTTCATGACCCACACACACTCCAGTTGGGTGTGGTGATTCAACTGCTTCTTTCACATTGCAGGTTCACCATCTCCAAGTGGTAGTTGCATATTCTAGGGGCTCTCTGGGCTCTCTGACCAACATTGTTGTTTGACACAAATGGAGTCCCTAAATATCGATCAATGCATCTTTTTTGTGGAGTTTCAAAAGCCACAACTTGATGACCCAAACACACTCCAGTTGGGTGTGGTGATGCAACTGCTTTTGTCACACTGCATGTTCACCATCTCCATGTGGCAGTTGAATATTCTAGGGGCTGTCTAGGATCTTTGACCACCATGGTTGTTTGACACAAATGGAGTCCCTATAGATCAATGCATCTGTGTTATGTAGTCTCAAAAGCAACACCTTGATTACCCACACACACTCCAGTTTGGTGTGGTGATGCAACTGCTCCTGTCACACTGCAGGTTCACCATCTCCATGTGGCAGTTGCATATTCTAGGGGCTCTATGGGCTCTCTGACCACCATGGTTGTTTGACACAAATGGAGTCCCTACAGATCAATCAATGCATCTGTGTTATTGACTATCAAAAGCCACAACTAGATGACCCAAACACACTCTAGTTGGGTGTGGTGATGCAACTCCTTCTTTCACACTACAGGTTCACCATCTGCATGTGGCAGTTGCATATTCTAGGTGCTCTGTGGGATCCCTGGCCACCATGGTTGTTTGACACAAACGGAGTCCCTACAGATTGATCAATGCATCTATGTTGTGGAGTTTCAAAACCCACAACTGGATGACCCAAACACACTCCAGTTGGGTGTGGTGATGCAACTGCTTCTGTCACACTGTAGGTTCACCCATCTCCATGTGGCAGTTGCATGCTCTAGGGGATCTGTCGGCTTTCTGACCACCATGGTTGTTTGACACAAATGGAGTCCCTACAGATCACTGCATATGTGTTATGTAGTCTCAAAAGCAACACCTTGATGACCCACACACACTCTAGTTGGGTGTGGTGATGCAACTGCTTCGGTCACACTGTCGGAGGGATGATCCCCATGTACCAAAACAGGACAAGAAGCCAGGTAGTCAGATCGCATCTGGCTGACCAGATGCAGCCGGACAGGGCAAGACAGGCCGGCTATCACCCGATAGCCGGATCGGCAAGAGACAGCCGGATACGGCGACGTAGCCGGACCCAATCAGTGAGACAGGACGACGTGCGTATCAGTGGATGGTACGCCCTGTTCGATGACAAGACTGGCAACCACCCGACCATACCGAAGACTTTGCGAGGATGACGTAGGAACAGTGGCCTGTGCTGACGATGGGCTCGCACGGCGTCCACTGTGCCTACGACAGCCATACCGCTCGTACTCCGATAAGACATGCCATACTTGATACTGTAGATGACTAGCCGGTTGGGACCCGCCTATGGGGCCTGCCAGTCGGACTAGCCAGTGAGACCTTTGCCCCTCTGCCTATATAAGGAGAGGCAAGGCCTCAGTAGAAAGGGTTGGTCATACAGCATTTAAGGCAGTAGCTAGCACATACAGCTCGAGGAGCACCTGTAGTTCGTGTATTCCACATAGTCAGATCCGGCAGGAGTAGGGGCTTTACCTCATCACGAGGGCCCCAAACCTGGGTACTTCTTGCGTCCGGCTATGCTCGCTTGTATCCAATCCCGCATGCGGACACCGTCGATAGCTTCCCTGCTAGTCCCCACACCTCTATCTAACCTCCTCAGGTACTGTCGTTCCCAATACAACGACAGTTGGCTCCCTCCGTGGGGCAAGATGGCTTCGACCGGAGTCACGTTCCACACGGGACCCCGCACTTCAGCCGGTGAGCGCGTGGCCTCCTGGCTGGTGCTCACGCTTGGCAAGTTCGACTGTGTCATCGACAACGCCTACTGCTTTGCCGGAACCTCCTTCCCGGCGAACGGCACCGTCCTGCTATTCGGCGATCTCCCCGTCTACGTCACCACCGTCCTAGAGCGTTTCCCTAGGGAAATCGTCTCTGTCGCGGAGCTGCCGCGCTCAGGCGGCAGCGCCTCCCCCGCATCTCGCGGCGTGGAGGTCATGATGGCCAGTTCCAGCTCCCATCCCCGCCAGCCGCGGGAGCGAGGCGCGGACGAGGTCGGAACTTCCGCTCCCCCGTAGCCCCAGAACCCGGTGGAGGATGCCATTGATCGGCTCCTGACGCGGGTTAACCTCGGGGATAACCCGGAGGAAGCGGAGGCCAACTTCAGCATGGAGAGACAGATCCTCCTCCATCAGGCCATTGAACTGGCGGCAGCCCACAAGCAACTCAAGATCACCCGACGCGAGTACGACCGCATGCACGGCCTTACTCCGGCTACCGCGGAGCCGAGCCGGCGCGGCCAGGTACGGTGTCGAGGCAGCGAGCTGGGCGGTAGGATGGAAAAGGACGGGGAACCGGATCCCGCGCCTGCCCTCACACGGTTCACCTACATCACGCCCATCAAGAACCTACGCGCGGCGCGAGCCGCGGCAGAGGAACTACCCAGCCTGGAGGGCGAGGAGCGAGCCCGCCGCACGCTCGCGTGCAGGAGCTCCTCCGCGTTGCGGATGAGCAGGCCGGTGCCAACCGGTAGATGCAGGAAGACCTTAGCTACTCCAGGGGGAGCAGGCCACCTGCCAACAGCAGGGGCACGCCGCGCAACACCCAGTAGGCGTCCTCCCCTCAGCTGCCAAGGGCTCGCAGTAGGCGTCGCAGCTCCGGCAACAGGGCCAGCCACGCTAGGAGCAGACGGTGAACAGCAACCTGCCACCTCCCCCTCCACCAGCCGGAGCGCCCAACCCAGCCGGTTCCCGTCTATCGGGCTGGGTGGGAGCACCCAACCCGGATTTTCCGGATGCCCGGGACCGCATCGAGCTCCTCGCTCAAGCGCGCGTCATAGAGGAGGAAGATTTGACCGGCCCGGTTTGTTTTGGACCCCGCATCCGAAACGAGCCGTTTCCGGATAAATTCTCCTTGCCCAGGGACACCCCCAAGTACGACAGCGGCATGAAGCCGGAAGACTGGTTGACCGACTATGCTACGGCAGTCGGCATCGCCCACGGGAACAAGCGTACAGCCATGCGCTACGTCCCCCTCATGCTAACTGTGTCGGCAAGGACTTGGCTCAATAGCCTTGCGCCCAACAGCATCAACGCCTGGGCTGACTTCGAGAAGGTGTTCGTCCGCAACTTCAAAGGCATGTACAAGCGCCCAGGGCGCCCGCGCGACCTAGCCTTGTGCGTCCAGGGTGACCGCGAGACCGACCGCGAGTACCTCGCCAAGTGGACGGAGCTACACAATACTTGCGAGGGCATCCTAGAGAGCCAAGCCATCAGTTTCTTCATCGAGGGTTGCCGAGAGGGCACCATGCTTCGCCACCGGCTACTGTGTGACGAGCCGAAAACCATGGCGGAGCTCATGACAGTTGCGGACCAGTACGCCACGGCAGATGCCGCCATGAAGAAGCCCCTCCGAGTAAACGCGGACGGGCGTCCGGCTCCCACGGAGCCGGCTCGCGACCGACCAAGCAACCCGGCTGGAGAAGCCGGATCCTCCAGGCGCCACGGCAACGACAACCGGTTCCATGGGGACCGCTAGGGTGGACAGCAGAAGCCTCGCTACCATGCACGGCAGGTCAATGGTGTCGAGGGCGCGCCCGACGCACCGGCTAATGAGGCAAGAAGACAGAAGCCACGGCTCACCTTCGAACAGATGTTTGATGGCCCGTGCAAGTGGCATAGCGGTCCCTTCAAGCCGGCTACGCACACCACCCGGAACTGCAGCTGGACCCGCCAGCTAAAGGACCAGGGCAACTAGACTCGACCCCCGCCTCCCCCACCGGGTGGACCTCCACCACCGGCTAGGGGAGTCGGAAATAATGGTAACGGCGGCAACAACAACAACGGCTACCCCCAGCTGCACGCCGCCTACCACATCTTTGAGACGGAGCAGGACGACAAGCACAGTCGCAGGCAACGCTCCAAGGAGGTCAATGCCATCGTCTCTCTGGTCCCCCAGTACCTGAACTGGTCGGAAACCCCCATCACCTGGAGACGGGCGGATCAGCCTGAGCATGTACCGACTCCTAGGGGCTACGCCATGGTGCTCGACCCTCTCATCGTCTCCAACGCGCGCAGCTGCCGATTGCCGTGTGTCCTCATCGACGGAGGCAGCAGCCTCAACCTCCTCTACCAGTCCTCGCTGGAGAAGCTGGGCATTCGCGAAAGCGACCTGCGCCCGACTACCACGACGTTCCACGGCGTACTGCCGGGGCCAGCCTGCGCCCCGCTGGGGAAAATTCAGCGGGACATCATCTTCGGGACCGAGGAGAACTTCCGCCGTGAACCAATCTGGTTCGAGGTGGTAAATCCGACGAGCTCCTACCACGCTCTCCTCGGGCGCCCCGCCCTCGCCAAGTTCATGGCCATCCCCCACTACGCATACCTCAAGACGAAGATGCCGGGACCCCACGGTGTGATCATCGTCGCCGGCTGCTTCAGACGGTCGATGGAGTGCGCCTCCGCCGGTTCCAAACTGGCAGAGGCCCTCATCATAGCCGAAGAAAAGCGCGTGATCATGCGCAATGTGGCCATGGCCCAGAAGGACATTCCGGCTAGCAGCAAACCGGCTGGATAAGGAGCTTAATAGCCGGCAAAGGAGACGAAGAGGATCCTGCTCGACCCCTCCGACCCGACTAAGTTCGTCACCATTGGTGCCAGCTTGGCCAGCAAATAGGAAGGCGCGCTCGTCGACTTCCTCCGTGAGAATCGGGACATCTTCGCATGGTCCCCCAAGGACATGTCGGGTGTGCCGAGGGAGTCCGCCGAGCACTCACTTCACGTGCGCCCGGATGCCAAGCCGGTCAAGCAACCTCTGCACCGGTTTGCAGAGGAAAAGAGAAAGATAATCGGTGACGAGATCACCCGGCTCCTTGCAGCCGGGTTCATCATGGAAGTGTACCACCTAGACTGGTTGGCGAACCCAGTCCTGGTGCTGAAGAAGAACAAGACCTGGCGCATGTGTATCGACTACACCAGCCTGAACAAGGTGTGCCCGAAAGACCCCTTCGCCTTGCCCCGTATCGATCAAGTCATCGATTCCACGGCCGGCTCTGATTTGTTGTCTTTTCTAGATTGTTATTCTGGGTACAATCAGATCCGGCTAAACCCGGCTGATCAGATTAAGACATCATTTATCACCCCCTACGGGGCTTTCTACTATGTAACCATGCCTTTCGGCCTAAAGAACGCAGGCGCCACCTATCAGTGATGTATGCAGAAATGTGCACTCGCAGATAGGCCGAAACGTGCATGCTTACGTGGATGACGTGGTCATCAAGACCAAGGAGAAGCACACCCTCCTCGAGGATCTGGGAGAAACATTTGGCAACCTCCGCCAGTACCGGATGAAGCTGAACCCGGAGAAGTGCGTCTTCGGAGTACCGTCCGGCCAGCTACTCGGTTTCCTCGTATCACAACGAGGTATCGAGGCGAACCCGGAGAAGATCGCGGCCATCGAGAGGATGCAGCCGCCCAGGAACCTACTTGGGGTCTAGAAGTTCACCGGATGCCTGGCTTCCCTCAGTCGCTTCGTTAGCCGGATGGGGGAGAAGGCACTCCTGTTGTACCAGCTGATGAAGAAGACGGACAAGTTCTCCTGGACTTCGCAAGCCGACACCGCGTTTCACGACCTCAAGCGCATGCTATCCATAGCATCGGTTCTAGCCACGCCGGCTAGCAAGGAGCCGATGTTGCTCTATATAGCAGCCATCAGCCGGGTCATCAGCGTCGTCCTGGTGGTGGAGCGCCCCGAGGAAGGCAAGGCTCAGCCGGTTCAGAGACCCGTCTACTACCTCAGCGAGGTTCTCTCCCTCTCCAAGCAGAACTACCCCCACTACCAGAAGATGTGCTACAGGGTGTACCTGGCATGCAAGAAGCTCAAGCACTACTTCCAGGAACACCCGATTAAGGTCGTGTGCACTGCACCCCTTTCGGAAATCATCGGCAACAAGGACGCCACCGGCCGAGTCGCCAAGTGGGCCATCGAGCTCGCCGCCTACTCCATCCAGTACGAGCCCCGGCTCACGATCAAGTCGCAGGCGTTGGCGGACTTCCTGGTCGACTGGGCCGAGACCTAGTATCTCCCACCGGTTCCGGATTCGGACCACTGGCGGATGCACTTCAACGGGTCGAAGATGCTCCGGGGCTTGGGAGCCGGCATCGTGCTTACCTCGCCCAAAGTAGACCGGCTGGAGTACGTGCTGCAGATCCACTTCAAGGCCTCCAACAACGTAGCCGAATACGAGGCACATGCGCACGGGCTCCGGCTGGCCAAGGAGATCGGTGTCAACCGGATCCTGTGCTTCGGTGATTCGGACTTGGTGGTGCAGCAGGCGTCCGGAGAATGGGACGCCAGAGACACAAACATGGCTCTCTACTGATTCCACATCCAGAAGCTCGGTGCCTCCTTCGATGGGTGCGAATTTCACCACATCCCCAGCATCAACAACGAGGCAGCCGATGGGCTCTCCAAGATCGGACCACCAGGCAGGCTATCCCACCAGGGGTCTCCTTGGAGCACCTGCGCAAGCCATCCATCAACCCGTCACCAGAATCAGACTCCATCGTATGGGCAAGAAGCATTCTGGCTGATGGAACGGCAGAAGCAGAGCCGGCAGAACCGCCGAAGAAAAATATTTGAAGCACCAATTCCGGCCAGGCAGTGCCTTCCGGCTCACAAGACCCGGGAGCTGCCGGCTCGCCTAGTGGCTCGGGGGCTGCCGGCCCGGGTACACCACCCGGACGACCCCCCAACATCCATCAGCCGGAGGATAGGAGCGTCCTCGTCATCTGGGAAGTGCCATCCTGGGCACAGCCCTTCATGAGCTACATCGCCAATGGAGAATTCTCGGACGACGAGGTGGAGGCCAGGAAAATCCGGCGTTGCGCGCACACGTACACCATCATAAACGGCGAGCTGTACAAGTGCAGCGTATCTGGCATCTTCCAAAGATGTGTCGATGTGGACACGGGCTACCGGCTACTCAAAGATATCCACCAGGGCGAGTGCGGGCACCACGCCTCGTCAAGGGCGATAGTCGCCAAGGCATTCCGCCATGGTTTCTATTGGCCTACCGCCCTCGAGGACGCTGAGCAGCTGGTCCGCGCATGCAACGGGTGCCAACGCTTCAGACAGCTCAGGCACATGCCAACTTTGGTACTCAAGACCACACCGATCACTTGGCCCTTCGCGGTTTGGGGCCTCGACATGGTCGGTCCTTTCAAGAGAGCACGCGCGGGCATGACCCACCTGCTGGTAGCGGTGGACAAGTTCACAAAGTGGATCGAGGCCAAGCCTATCCGGAAGCTGGACGGAGCGACGGTTGTTACCTTCTTCACCGACATCATCAACCGCTTCGGCTACCCCAACAGCATCATCACCGACAACGGCACGAACTTCGCCAAGGGGGCCTTCGCCCGATTCTGCAGCAACAAGGGCATCCGGCTGGACCTCGCCTCCGTCGCGCACCCGCAATCCAACGGGCAAGTCAAAAGAGCAAACGGCTTGGTGCTAGACGGCATCAAGCCATGTCTCATCGAGCCGTTGGAGCGGTCACCCGGATGTTGGATCGAAGAACTTCCGGTTGTGCTGTGGAGCCTTCGCACCACGCCGAATAGGTTACACGCCGTTCTTCCTGGTCTACGGATCCGAAGCCGTCCTCTCTGCCGACATCGAGTTCGACTCCCCGCGCAAGCTACTATACGATGAAAAAGCCAACCAGGAGGCGCGGGTGGACGGAGTAGACCTCCTGGAGGAGGCCCGCGAGCTTGCGCTGTCCAGATCAGCCCTGTACCAGCAGCAACTACGTCGCTACCATTCAAGCCGGATCCGCCCAGTCGCATTCCGCGAGGGCGACCTGGTTCTCCGGCTGGTGCAAGACACGAAGGGCATGCACAAGTTATCGCCACCCTGGGAGGGCCCCTTCATCATCAGCTGGGCACTGCCCAACGACTCCTACTACCTCATCGACGCGCAACAGCCGCGCAAGAATAAGATGGACAAGTCAGACGAGGAGACCGAGCGTCCCTGGAACGCGGCCCTGCTGCGCCCGTTTTACACCTAGTCGCCAGGCAGTGTATGTATCCCGAAAACCCTATGAATGAAAATGCGGACCGCCACGAGAATCTCGAGGGCTCCTTACTAGAAATGTGCATGCACCTGTTTTCCGGTTTCAAATTTCCCGGCTCCGGCAACCCCTACCCGGGGGCTCGCCGGCTGGCCCGGCCTGCTAAGTAAACAAACTGGCTGAGTACTGTGTGACGATGTCAGAGGCCCACTCTTCGTCTCAGGTACAGACCGCAACCCGGCTGTCCGGGTAGCAAGAGAAAAATCCCGAGGCATCCCACACGAAAAACGGGGAGGAGACGCGACAGATTGGGTGTCCCGGCCCTGCAAGTAGCTCGAACCAATCCAGCTGCTAAGCCATTAGTATCGTGTGCAATGTACTGTCAGCTCCCTTCAATTCTGGCTGCAGACCGCAACCCGGCTGCCCGGCAAGGACGCAGCGAAAACAACAGAGCGCACGGGAAAGCAACTAAGTGTCTAGAAAGGGACAAGCTAGTTTTTGAAAAAAACAAGTCGTTTTCTGGCTACAATTTGGCAGACTAACCTACTACCCTATGTGGACATGTGTGTATGCGTATGTACATTTTTGTCCGATTACCCGAGTCGGAATTCAGGAGAAGGAAAGAAGATTCTAAGTCCTTGCCTTCATCAAGCGCTCCGAATCTCGGGGGCTACATCCACTGGGTGCGCTCGCGCGCCCCCAGTGGAATCTTGTAGTTCCCGACCGGCTAAAGACGTTTAGCCGGCCGTCCAGAGCCCAGGTGAGGGCAAGGGCTGGAGCAAGAGAAGACAAGGAAGATTTGAAGCACCTGGCTACGCTAGCTACTCCGAATCTCGGGGGCTACACCCAGTGGGTGCGCTCGCGCGCCCCCACTGGAATGTTAGTTCCCCCGGCTGAAGGCATTCAGCCGATGAAAGCAGCCGACTAGGACGAGGCCAGTTGGATAAAGTTAGAAGACGTGGAAGAAATGAGGAAGATTCGAAGCACCTGCCTACGCCAGCTACTCCGAATCTCGGGGGCTACACCCAGTGGGTGCGCTCGCGCGCCCCCACTGGAGGTGTAGTTCGTCCGGCTAAGGGTGTGTAGCTAGACGAGGTTAGCAAAATATCAAAAGGAAACTCAACGCAGAAGTTAAGGAAGACTCAAGAATTTCTACGTTAGCAAACAAAAGGAAGACGAAGCTCCCATAAGTTACCCGGCGTCATAGATAGCCGGTACAGACAGACAAGGTTCATGGATATCTAAGACAAGACAAATACACTCGGCATCCCGGGGCAATAGCTAGAGGGCAAGACCCTTGCCGCGAGGGAGATCTTGGCCAACAGAAGTTTCGGGCGGCGGAGGAAGTGCGGAGCTAGATCCGGTTCCAGCACCTGCGGGCGGCGGCATCGGGCCCTCCACATCAGGAGTGCCGACGGACTCCGAGTCGGTGAGCACCTCGTCGGGATCGACGTAGTCGCCAATCTTGATGGCGGATCCGCGGAGCTCCGGATGGGCTTGGCGGATGGCGGCAAGATCGGCTCCGGCATGGAAGCCACCGTCGATCTTCTCGACGCGGGCGTCCTTGTACCAGGAGAGCATGAGGGCCAGGGCCATCTCTGCTCCGGCCCGCGCTGCCAAGTCCCGCAGCCGGGCCACCGCAGACGGCACCTCCCCCACCTTCGCAGCCAGTTGCACCATCGTCTCCGGAACCGGAGCCTCCGGCCACATGAAGGAGAAGACATTCCGCGCCGCCTGACGAAGCTTGGCAGCTTCCTCGCCAAGAAGGACAACGAGCTCCTGGGCCGTCGGCTGTGCTCCCGGCCAGTTCTCCTGCAGCCGGTTGTAGGCCAGCAGGTCTATGCCGGGGTAAAAGGCTGTTAGAAAAGAGGAGTCAGATCCGGCTACCGGATCCGGAAAGAAAGGAAGACAGGAAAAGGAACTCACCCTTGGCAGTGTGGCCGACTTGCATCAGCTCCTCCACCAGCGCTTTCTCCTTGATCACTAGCCGCTTGATCTCCTTCTCTTGGTCCTTGTTCTGGGCCTCGAGAAGGGTGAAGGCTTCGGCCTGGCTAGCGAGCGAGGCGTCGTGCTCCTTGATGGTGGCCTCTAGACCGTCTACCCTTGCGTGCCAATCCTTGTTCTGCAACCACAGAGTAGAATTAGACTTTCTCAGTCAGTCGTTCGCTTTTTTCAAGCGATCGATCTCGCGCTAAGCGCACACGAGGATGGCTGCAACAAAGCCGGCTATCAGTAAAAAAAAAGGCAGGTCGGGTGAAGCGAACTTACTCTAGGAAGTCCCGTTGGCGACAGCAAGCTTCTGCTCCACCGTCCGGTTCCCGCCGGTTGTGGCCTCTAGCAGTCGGATCTCCTTCACCGCCAGCTCGAGCGTGGCGGCAAGGTCCGACAGCGAGACGGCAGAGGAACTGTCGTCGTCCATGGTGTTGACGGCCAAGGACCCCTACGCGGCGACCATCGCCGTTTGCCATTTCTCCCCGGGCTCCTCGTCGGAGTTGTCGTCGCCAACAACGATGAGCTCCTTGCCGGCAGCCCCCCGCGCGCTCGTGGAGGAGCCTTCCGGCTGGGAGGGCTCCGCTTCCGGCTGGGGACCTTCTGGCTGGGCGGAGGCGGTCGACTCAGCTCGAGGGGGAGGCGAAGGCCTCGCCTCGGAAGAAGGAGGGGCGCCGATTGGCGCAGTCGAGGCACGGGGCGACGACCTGGCCGGCGCTCGTGCCGGGCTCGCGGCTCCGAAAGAGACCAGCGTGCTAAAGAGAAGAAGGAGAAGGCAAGAGCAAAATAAACTAAAGTCAGAAAAAGAAGAAAAAGGGCAAACAGACAGAAGGAACCGAAAGAAGAAGGGGGAGAAAGAACGTACCCCGACACAACTGGTGGCGGCCACTTCTTCCGGCCGAGGTGGCTTGGCGGCAGGGCGCCGCACTGGCTCCTCTTGGGATCCGGCTCCTCCGTCGTAGGCCGGCGGGAGGCGGAACAGCTGGAGCTGCTCCCGCCTGCATTGCCATCCGTCGCGGAGCACGTCGCCGGATCCGCGGTCGGCGCGGCCTCCTCCTCCTCGTGCACCTCCGTGTGGTGGTCGGCACGCGGCTCGTCATTCCGGCTGGGGAAGGCATCGCCGTGCCCATCCGATTCCTCACCGTAACACCGAGCGCGCGGCTCGGGAAAGTCAAGTGAGAATACCTCGAGGGGAGCCTCGCCCTCCTCGCGAAGGATGCATGCGAAGATCTGCCGAATACAAGAAGTCAGTCAGACAGAACAAGGAAATAACACAGAAAGAGCAAATAAAGTTTCCGGCTGTAAGAACTTACCCGGGGCGCGCGGTTCTCCCTGCTGTACGGTGCCAGACTGAACGTCCAGTTCTCCAGCAGCCGCTCCTTGCTGATCATCTACAACCACTCCTTCAAGTTGTGGTAGCGGGGATTGTGGCGCGACAGCCGGGTCGGGTCCAGCCGGCCGGAGTAGTAGCACATCTTGTGCGCCCGCTGCTGCATCGCCATCAGCACCCGGGACATCTAGCTAAGAGTGATGTCCCGGCCGGTTAGCCGGCAGGTGACGAGGGAGCGCATGCGCTGCAGCATCGTGTCCGTCTCCGTCTTGTCACCGTGGAACTTCAAGTCCCAGTTCTGCCGGCTGGACTCGACATCCTGGAAGGCCGGAAGATTTATCAGGTTGACATTGGTGACGTTCTTGACGTAGAAGTACGACTGCTGCCACAGCCGTACCGTGTCATGGAGCAAAACCTTGGGGTAGCCGGATTGGGAGCTGGAGTAGATGGAGGCGCCGCCGCAGGCGACTAGCGGCCCCTTCATGTACTGCACCTGCGGCCAGACTCGGAAGAGCCGGCAGAAGAGCCCGAGATCCGGATGGATCCCGAGATAGCTCTCGCAGAATGCCATGAAGTGCGCCAGCGTCCCAATGGCGTTGGCGCCGAGGTGGTGAAGACGGATATCGAAGAAGGCGAGAAAGGTCAGGAGGAAGGGGTTCACCGGAAGGGCGAACCCGCGTGCCAGATGTGAAAGGAAGACGACGCGCTCCCCCTCTGTCGGGTGCGGCGACACCTCTCCTGTCGGCGCCAACCGCACCGCCACCTCCTCCTCCGACGGGAGAACGCGGGTGGCGCGGTACTTCGCGATCTGGTCTTCGGTGACGGAGGAGCCGCACCAAGCCCCACGGTCGGCGGCCATTTCCGGCTAGTGGAGAGGAGCGGCGACGGAAGAGTGGCGGTGGCCCGTAGCGTCGGCGACGGTGAGCGGGCGGCGCAGAAGCCAAGAGCGCAGAAGCAGGAGCACGCGAGGGAGAAGGAGACTGTAGCGGGGGAGAGAAGGAAAGGAACCACCTCCCCCGCGGCGTCCCTTTAAAGGGCCGGAAGGGCAACCGTCGACGGGGCCACGTGGCGCGCATCCAGGCAAGCCACACCCCAACCGCCGCCCAGGGTCCGGTGTGCCGAAGCAGGATGCGCAGAAGATCCCGGAGCAAGAACCAAAGCGCCGGACTGCGGTTTCCCGAGGCGACGTGCGACGGACCGTTACGCTGCCCGCCGCAGAGCAACGATGGCGCGTGCGCGCGTGGCCGGCGTCAGCACTGACGTCACGGGTAGCGCAACCGCCAAGCTCAGCCGGATAGAAATTCAAGAACAAGAGGGAGCGCGCGCACATTTTGCCTAAGGGCGGAATCCACACGCGCTCGGGGGCTAGTGTCGGGGGGATGATCCCCAGGTACCCAAACCGGACAAGAAGCCACGCATTCGGATCTTGTCCGGCTGACCAGATGCAGCTGGACAGGGCAAGACAAGCCGGCTATCACCCGGTACGCCCTGTTCGATGACAAGACTGGCAACCACCCGACCATACCGAAGACTTTGCGAGGATGACGCAGGAACAGTGGCATGTGCTGACGACGGGCTCGCACGGCGTCCACTGTGCCTACGACAGCCATACCGCTCGTACTCCGATAAGACATGCCATACTGGATACTGTAGATGACTAGCCGGCTGGGACCTGCCTGTGGGGCCCGCCAGTCGAACTAGCCAGTGATACCTTTTCCCCTCTGGCTATATAAGGAGAGGCAAGGCCTCAGTAGAAAGGGTTGGTCATACAGCATTTAAGGCAGTAGCTAGCACATACAGCTCGAGGAGCACTTGTAGTTTGTGTTATGTAGTCTCAAAAGCAACACCTTGATGACCCACACACACTCCAGTTTGGTGTGGTGATGCAACTGCTCCTGTCACATTGTAGGTTCACCATCTCCATGTGGAAGTTACATATTCTAGGGGCTCTTTGGGCTCTCTGACCACCATGGTTGTTTGACACAAATGGAGTCCCTACATATCAATCAATGCATCTGTGTTATGGAGTCTCAAAAGCCACAACTAGATGACCCAAACACACTCTAATTGGGTGTGGTGATGCACCTACTTCTTTCACACTGCAGGTTCACCATCTCCATGTGGCAGTTGCATATTCTAGGTGCTCTGTGGGATCTCTGACCACCATGGTTGTTTGACAAAAATGGAGTCCCTACAGATCGATCAATGCATCTGTGTTATGGAGTCTCAAAATCCACAACTAGATGACCCAAACACACTTTAGTTGGGAGTGGTGATGCAACTACTTATGTCACACTACAGGTTCACCCATATCCATGTGGCAGTTTCATATTCTAGGTGGTCTCTGGGCTTTCTAACCACCATGGTCGTTTGACACAAATGGAGTCCCTACAGATCAATGCATCTGTGTCATGTAGTCTCAAAAGTAACACCTTGATGACCCACACACACTCTAGTTGGGTGTGGTGATGCAACTGCTTCGGTCACACTACAGGTTCACCATCTCCATGTGGCAGTTCCATTTTCTAGGGGCTCTCTAGGCTCTTTGACCACCATGGTTGTTTGACACAAATGGAGTCCCTATAGATTAATGCATCTGTGTTATGTAGTCTCAAAAGCAACACCTTGATGACCGACACACACTCCAGTTTGGTGTGGTGATGCAACTCCTCTTGTCACACTACAGGTTCACCATCTCCATGTGGCAGTTGCATATTCTAGGGGCTCTGTGGGCTCTCTGAACACCATGGTTGTTTGACACAAATGGAGTCCCTATAGATGAATGCATCTATGTTACGTAGTCTCAAAAGCAACACCCTGATGACCCACACACACTCCAGTTGGTTGTGGTGATGCAACTGCTTCTCTCACACTGCAGGTTCACCATCTCCATGTGGCAGTTGCATATTCTAGGTGCTCTGTGGGATCTCTGACCACCATGGTTGTTTGACACAAATGGATTCCCTACAGATCGATCAATGCATATGTGTTATGCAGTCTCAAAAGCCACAACTGCATGACCCAAACACACTCTAGTTGGGTGTGGTGATGCAACTACTTCTTTTACACTGCAGGTTCACCATGTCCATGTGGCAGTTGCATATTCTAGGTGCTCTGTAGGATCTCTGACTACCATGGTTGTTTGACACAAATGGAGTCCCTACAGATCGATCAATGCATATGTGTTATGGAGTCTCAAAAGAAACAACCTGATGACGCAAACACACACACTAGCTGGGTGTGGTGATGCAACTGCTTCTCTCACACTACAGGTTCACCATCTCCATGTGGCAGTTGCATATGCTAGGGGATCTCTAGGATCTCTGAACAACACGGTTGTTAGACACAACTAGATTCCCTACAGATCAATGCATTTGTGTTATGTAGTCTCAAAAGAAACACATTGATGACCCACACACACTCCAGTTGGGTGTGGTGATGCAACTACTTCGATCACACTGCAGGTTCACCATCTCCATGTGGCAGTTGCATATTCTAGGGGCTCTCTGGGCTTTCTGACCACTATGGTTGTTTGACACAAATGGAGTCCCTACAGATCAATGCATCTATGTTATGTACTCTCAAAACCAACAACTTGATGACCCACACACACTCCAGTTTGGTGTGGTGATGCAACTGCTTCTGTGACACTGCAGGTTCACCATCTCCATGTGGCAGTTGCATATTCTAGGGGCTTTCTGGGATCTCTGACCAACATGGTTGTTTGACACAAATGGAGTACATACATATCAATGCATCTGTGTTATGTTGTCTATAAATCCACACCTTGATGACCCACACACACTCCATTTGGGTGTGCTGATGCAACTGCTTCTCTCACACTGCAGGTTCACCATCTCCATGTGGTAGTTGCATATTGTAGGGGCTCTCTAGACACTCTGACCAACATGCTTGTTTGACACAAATGGAGTCCCTATATATCAATGCATATGTGTTATGTAGTCTCAAAAGCCACACCTTGATGACCCACACACACTCCAGTTGGGTGTGCTGATGCAACTACTTCTGTAACACTGCAGGTTCACCCATCTCCATGTGACAATTGCGTACTCTAGGGGTACTCTGGGCTTTCTGACCACCATGGTTGTTTGACACAAATGGAGTCCCTATAGATCAATGCATCTATGTTATGTACTCTCAAAATCAACACCTTGATGACCCACATACACTCCAGTTGGGTGTGGTGATTTAACTGCTTCTGTCACATTGTAGGTTCACCATGTCCATGTGACAGTTGCATATTCTAGGGGGTGTCAAGGCTCCCTGACCAACATGGTTGTTTGACACAAATGGAGTCCCTACAGATTGATCAATGCGTCTGTGTTATGGAGTCTAAAAAGCCACAACTTGATGAATCAAACACACTCTAGTTGGGTGTGGTGATGCAACTACTTCTGTCACACTGCAGGTTCACCCATCTCCATGTGGCAGTTGCATATTCTAGGGGCTCTCTAGGATCTCTGACCACCATGGTTGTTTGACACAAATAGAGTCCCTACAGATCAATGCATATGTGTTACGTAGTCTCAAAAGGAACGACTTGATGACCCACACACACTCCAGTTGGGTGTGGTGATGCAACTTCTTCTCTCACACTACAGGTTCACCATCTTCATGTGGCAGTTGCATATTCTAGGGGCTCTCTAGACTCTCTGACCACCATGGTTGTTTGACACAAATTTAGTCCCTATATATCAATGCATCTGTGTTATGTAGTCTCAGAAGCAACACCCTGATGACCCACAGACACACTCTAGTTGGGTGTGGTGATGCAACTGCTTCTCTCATACTGCAGGTTCACCATATCCATGTGGCAGTTGCATATTCTAGGGGCTTTCTAGGATCTCTGACCAACATGGTTGTTTGACACAAATGGAGTACATACATATCAATGCATCTGTGTTATGTAGTCTCAAAATCCACACCTTGATGACCCACACACACTCCAGTTGGGTGTGCTGATGCAACTGCTTCTATCACACTGCAGGTTCACCCATCTCCATGTGGCAGTTGTGTATTCTAGGGGTTCTCTGGGCTTTCTGACTACCATGGTTTTTTGACACAAATGGAGTACCTACAGATCAATGCATCTATTTTATGTACTCTAAAAATCAACACCTTGATGACCCACACACACTCCAATTGGGTGTGGTGATGCAACTGCTTCTCTCACACTGCAGGTTCACCATCTCCATGTGGCAGTTGCATATTGTAGGGGCTCTCTAGAATCTCTGACCAACATGCTTGTTTGACACAAATAGAGTCCCTATATATCAATGCATATGTGTTATGTAGTCTCAAAAGCCACACCTTGATGACCCACACACACTCCAGTTGGGTGTGCTGATGCAACTACTTCTGTCACACTGCAGGTTCACCCATCTCCATGTGACAGCTACGTACTCTAGGGGTTCTGTGGGCTTTCTGACTACCATGGTTGTTTGACACAAATGGAGTACCTACAGATCAATGCATCTATGTTATTTACTCTAAAAATCAACACCTTGATGACCCACACACACTCCAATTGGGTGTGGTGATGCAACTGCTTCTCTCACACTACAGGTTAACCATGTCCATGTGGCAGTTCCATATTGTAGGGGCTCTCTGGAATCTCTGAACAACATGCTTGTTTGAGACAAATGGAGTCCCTATATATCAATGCATATGTGTTATGTAGTCTCAAAAGCCACACCTTGATGACCCACACACACTCCAGTTGGGTGTGCTGACGCAACTACTTCTGTCACACTGCAGGTTCACCCATCTCCATGTGACAGCTGCGTACTCTAGGGGTTCTCTGGGCTTTCTGACCACCATGGTTGTTTGACACAAATGGAGTCCCTATAGATCAATGCATCTATGTTATGTACTCTCAAAATCAACACCATGATGACCCACACACACTCCAGTTGGGTGTGGTGATGTAACTGCTTCTGTCACATTGTAGGTTCACCATCTCCATGTGACAGTTGCATATTCTAGGGGCTGTCAGGGCTATCTGACCAACATGGTTGTTTGACACAAATGGAGTCCCTACAGAATGATCAATGCATCTGTGTTATGGAGTTTAAAAGCCACAACTTTATGAATCAAACAAACTCTAGTTGGGTGTGGTGATGCAAATGCTTCTGTCACACTGCAGGTTCACCCATCTCCATGTGGCAGTTGCATATTCTAGGGCTCTCTGACCACCATGGTTGTTTGACACAATTGGAGTCCCTACAAATCAATGGATCTGTATTACATAGTCTCAAAAGCAACACCTTGATGGCCCACACACACTACACTTGGGTGTGGTCATGCAACTGCTTCTCTCACACTGCAGGTTCCCCATCTCCATGTGGCAGTTGCATATTCTAGGGGCTCTCTAGAATCTTTGACCACCATGGTTGTTTGAAACAAATGGAGTCCCTATAGATCAATGCATCTGTGTTACGTAGTCTCAAAAGCAAATCCCTGATGACCCAAACACACTCTAGTTGTGTGTGGTGATGCAACTGCTTCTCTCACACTGCAGGTTCACCAACTCCATGTGGCAGTTGCATATTCTAGGGGCTCTCTGGATCTCTGACCAACATGGTTGTTTGACACAAATGGAGTCCCTACATATCAATGCATCTATGTTATGTAGTCTAAAAAGCCACACCTTGATGACCCACACACACTCTAGTTGGGTGTGCTGATGCAACTGCTTCTATCACACTGCAGGTTCACCGATCTCCATGTGGCAGTTGCGTATTCTAGGGGTTCTCTGGGCTATCTGACTTCCATGGTTGTTTGACACAAATGGAGTCCATACAGATCAATGCATCTATGTTATGTACTCTCAAAATCAACACCTTGATGACCCACAGACACTCCAGTTGGGTGTGGTGATGCAACTGCTTCTCTCACACTACAGGTTCACCATCTCCATGTGCCAGTTGCATATTCTAGGGGCTCTCTGGGATCTCTGAACAACATGGTTGTTTCACACAAATGGAGTCCCTACATATCAATGCATCTGTGTTATGTAGTCTCAAAAGCCACACCTTGATGACCCACACACACTCTAGTTGGGTGTGCTGATGCAACTGCTTCTGTCCCACTGCAAGTTCACCCATCTCCATGTGGCAGTTGCGTATTCTAGAGGTTCTCGGGGCTTTCTGACCACAATGGTTGTCTGACACAAATGGAGTCCCTACAGATCAATGCATCGATATTATGTACTCTCAAAATCAACACCTTGATGACCCACACACACTCCAGTTGGGTGTGGTGATGCAACTGCTTCTGTGACACTGCAGGTTCACCATCTCCATGTGGCAGTTGCATATTCTAGGGGCACTGTGGGCTCTCTGGCCAACATGGTTGTTTGACACAAATGGAGTCCCTATAGATCAATGCATCTATGTTATGTAATCTCAAAATCAACACCTTGATGACCCACACACACTCCAGTTGGGTGTGGTGATGTAAGTGCTTCTGTCACATTGTAGGTTCACCATCTCCAAGTGACAGTTGCATATTCTAGGGGCTGTCTGGGCTCTCTGACCAACATGGTTGTTTGACACAAATGGAGTCCCTACAGAATGATCAATGCATATGTGTTATGTAGTCTCAAAAGCCACACCTTGATGACCCACACACACTCCAGTTGGCTGTGCTGATGCAACTACTTCTGTCACACTGCAGGTTCACCCATCTCCATGTGACAGCTGCGTACTCTAGGGGTTCTCTGGGCTTTCTGACCACCATGGTTGTTTGACACAAACGGAGTCCCTATAGATCAATGCATCTATGTGATGTACTCTCAAAATCAACACCATGATGACCCACACACACTCCAGTTGGATGTGGTGATGTACCTGCTTCTGTCACATTGTAGGTTCACCATGTCCATGTGACAGTTGCATATTCTAGGGGCTGTCAAGCCTCCCTGACCAACATGGTTGTTTGACACAAATGGAGTCCCTACAGATTGATCAATGCGTCTGTGTTATGGAGTCTAAAAAGCCACAACTTGATGAATCAAACACACTCTAGTTGGGTGTGGTGATGCAACTACTTCTGTCACACTGCAGGTTCACCCATCTCCATGTGGCAGTTGCATATTCTAGGGGCTCTCTAACCACCATGGTTGTTTGACACAAATAGAGTCCCTTCAAATCAATGCATCTATATTACATAGTCTCAAAAGCAACACCTTGATGACCCACACACACTACAGTTGGGTGTGGTGATGCAACTTCTTCTCTCACACTGCAGGTTCCCCATCTCCATGTGGCTGTTGCATATTCTAGGGGCTCTCTAGAATCTTTGACCACCATGGTTGTTTGACACAAATGGAGTCCCTATAGATCAATGCATCTGTGTTACGTAGTCTCAAAAGCAACACCCTAATGACCCAAACACACTCTAGTTGTGTGTGGTGATGCAACTGCTTCTGTGACACTACAGGTTCACCATCTCCATGTGGCAGTTGCATATTCTAGGGGCACTCTGGGCTCTCTGGCCAACATGGTTGGTTGATACAAATGGAGTCCCTATAGATCAATGCATCTATGTTATGTACTCTCAAAATCAACACCTTGATGACCCACACACACTCCAGTTGGGTGTGGTGATGTAACCGCTTCTGTCACATTGTAGGTTCACCATCTCCATGTGACAGTTGCATATTCTAGGGGCTGTCAGGGCTCTCTGACCAACATGGTTGTTTGACATAAATGGAGTCCCTACAGAATGATCAATGCATCTGTGTTATGGAGTTTAAAAGCCACAACTTTATGAATCAAACACACTCTAGTTGGGTGTGGTGATGCAAATGCTTCTGTCACTCTGCAGGTTCACCCATCTCCATGTGGCAGTTGCATATTCTAGGGGCTCTCTGACCACCATGGTTGTTTGACACAAATAGAGTCCCTACAAATCAATGCATCTATATTACATAGTCTCAAAAGCAACACCTTGATGACCCACACACACTATAGTTGGGTGTGGTGATGCAACTGCTTCTCTAACACTTCAGGTTCCCCATCTTCATGTGGCAGTTGCATATTCTAGGGGCTCTCTAGACTCTTTGCCCACCATGGTTGTTTGACAAAAATGGAGTCCCTATAGATCAATGCATCTGTGTTACGTAGTCTCAAAAGCACCACCCTGATGACCCAAACACACTCTATTTGGGTGTGGTGATGCAACTGCTTCTCTCACACTGCAGGTTCACCATCTCCATGTGGTAGTTGCATATATTAGGGGCCCTCTAGGATCTCTGACCAACATGGTTGTTTGACACAAATGGAGTCCCTACATATCAATGCATCTATGTTATGTAGTCTCAAAAGACACACCTTGATGACCCACACACACTCTAGTTGGGTGTGCTGATGCAACTGCTTCTATCACACTGCAGGTTCACCCATCTCCATGTGGCAGTTGCGTATTCTAGGGGTTCTCTGGGCTATCAGACTTCCATGGTTGTTTGACACAAATGGAGTCCATACAAATCAATGCATATATGTTATGCACTCTCAAAATCAACACCTTGATGACCCACACACACTCAAGTTGGGTCCGATGATGCAACTGCTTCTCTCACACTACAGGTTCACCATCTCCATGTGGCAGTTGCATATTCTAGGGGCTCTCTGGGATCTCTGAACAACATGGTTGTTTGACACAAATGGAGTCCCTACATATCAATGCATCTGTGTTATGTAGTCTGAAAAGCCACACCTCGATGACCCACACACACTCTAGTTGGGTGTGCTGATGCAACTGCTTCTGTCACACTTCAAGGTCACCCATCTCCATGTGGCAGTTGCGTATTCTAGAGGTTCTCAGGGCTTTCTGACCACAATGGTTGTCTGACACAAATGGAGTCCCTACAGATCAATGCATCGATATTATGTACTCTCAAAATCAACACCTTGATGACCCACACACACTCCAGTTGGGTGTGGTGATGCAACTGCTTCTGTGACACTTCAGCTTCACCATCTCCATGTGGCAGTTGCATATTCTAGGGGCACTCTGGGCTCTCTAACCAACATGGTTGTTTGACACAAATGGAGTCCCTACAGATCGATCAATGCATCTATGTTATGGAGTCTCAAAAGCCACAACTGGATGAATCAAACACACTCTAGTTGGGTGTGGTGATGTAACTGCTTCGGTTATACTGCAGGTTCACCCATCTCCATATGGCAGTTGCATATTCTAGGAGCTCTCTGGCCTCTCTGACCACCATGGTTGTTTGACACAAATAGAGTCCCTACAGATAAATGCATCTATGTTACATAGTCTCAAAATAAACGACTTGATGACCCACACACACTCCAGTTGGGTGTGGTGATGCAACTGCTTCTCTCACACTACAGGTTCACCATCTCGATGTGGCAGTTGCATATTCTAGGGGGTCTCTAGATACTCTGACCACCATGGTTGTTTGACACAAATGGAGTCCCTATAGATCAATGCATCTATGGTACGTAGTCTAAAAAGCAACACCCCGATGACCCCCACACACACTCTAGTTGGGTGTGGTGATGCAACTGCTTCTCTCACACTGCAGGTTCACCATCTCCGTGTGGCAGTTGCATATTCTAGGGGTTTCTACGATCTCTGACCAACATGGTTGTTTCACACAAATAGAGTCCCTACGTATCAATGCTCCTGTGTTATGTAGTCTCAAAAGACACACCTTGATGACACACACACACTCCAGTTAGGTGTGCTGATGCAACTGCTTCTGTCACACTACAGGTTCACCCATCTCCATGTGGCAGTTGCGTATTCTAGGGGTTCTCTGGGCTTTCTAACACCATGTTTGTTTGACACAAATGGAGTCCATTCAGATCAATGCATCTATTCTATGTACTCTCAAAATCAACACCATGATGACCCACACACACTCCAGTTGGGTGTGGTGATGCAACTGCTTCTGTCACACTACAGGTTCACCATCTCCCTATGGCAGTTGCATATTCTAGGGGCTCTCTAGGCTCTCTGAGCAACATGTTTGTTTCACAAAAAAGGTGTCCCTACAGATCGATCAATGCATCTTGTTATGGAGTCTCAAAAGCCACAACATGATGAATCAAACACACTGTAGTTGGGTGTGGTGATGCAACTGCTTCTCTCACACTATAGGTTCACCCATCTCCGTGTGGTAGTTGCATATTCTAGGGGCTCTTTGGGCTGTCTGACCACCATGGTTGTTTGACATAAATAGAGTCCCTACAGATAAATGCATCTGTGTTACGTAGTCTCAAAAGCAACACCTTGATGACCCACACACACTCCAGTTGGTTGTGTTGATGCAACTGCTTCTCTCACACTTGAGGTTCACCATCTCCATGTGGTAGTTGTATATTCTAGGGGCTCTCTGGGATCTCTGAGCAACATGGTTGTTTGACACAAATCTAGTCCCTACAGATCAATGCATCTGTGTTATGTAGTCTCAAAAGCCACACATTGATGACCCACACACACTCTACTTTGGTGTGGTGATGCAACTGCTTCCGTCACACTGCAGGTTCAGCCATTTCCATGTGGCAGTTGCATATTCTAGGGTCCTATTGGATTTCTGACCACCATGGTTGTTTGACACAAATGGAGTCCCTACAGATCAATGCATCTGTGTTATTTACTCTCAAAATCAACACCTTGATAACCTACATACACTCCAGTTGGGTGTGGTGATGCAACTGCTTCTGTGACACTGCAGCTTCACCATCTCCATGTGGCAGTTGCATATTTAGAGGATCTCTAACCACCATGGTTGTTTGAAAAAAATGGAGTCCCTATAGATCAATTTATCTATGTTATGTAGTCTCAAAAGCAGCACCTTGATGACCAGCCCACACTCCAGTTGGGTGTGGTGATGTAACTGCTTCTGTCACATTGTAGGTTCACCATCTCCATGTGACAGTTGCATATTCTAGGGGCTATCAAGGCTCTCTGACCAACATGGTTGTTTGACACAAATGGAGTCACTACAGAATGATCAATGCATCTGTGTTATGGAGTTTAAAAGCCACAACTTTATGAATCAAACACACTCTAGTTGGGTGTGGTGATTAACCTGCTTCTGTCACACTGCAAGTTCACCCATCTCCATGTGGCAGTTGTGTATTCTAGAGGTTTTCAGGGCTTTCTGACCATAATGGTTGTCTGACACAAATGGAGTCCCTACAGATCAATGCATCGATATTATGTACTCTCAAAATCAACACCTTGATGACCCACACACACTCCAGTTGGGTGTGGTGATTAACCTGCTTCTGTCACACTACAGGTTCACCATCTCCATGTGGCAGTTTCTTATTCCAGGGGCACTCTAGGCTCTCTGACCAACATGGTTGTTTGACACAAATGGAGTCCCTACAGATCGATCAATGCATCTATGTTATGGAGTCTCAAAAGCCACAACTGGATGAATCAAACACACTCTAGTTGGGTGTGGTTATGTAACTGCTTCTGTTATACTGCAGGTTCACCCGTCTCCATGTGGCAGTTGCATATTCTAGGAGCTCTCTGGCCTCTCTGACCACCACGCTTGTTTGACACAAATAGAGTCCCTACAGATAAATGCATCTATGTTACATAGTCTCAAAATAAACGACTTGATGACCCACACACACTCCAGTTGGGTGTGGTGATGCAACTGCTTCTCTCACACTACAGGTTCACCATCTCGATGTGGCAGTTGCATATTCTAGGGGGTCTCTAGACACTCTGACCACCATGGTTGTTTGACACAAATGGAGTCCCTATAGATCAATGCATCTATGGTACGTAGTCTCCAAAGCAACACCCCGATGACCCACACACACTCTCTAGTTGGGTGTGGTGATGCAACTGCTTCTCTCACACTGCAGGTTCACCATCTCCGTGTGGCAGTTGCACATTCCAGGGGATTTCTGGGATCTCTGACCAACATGGTTGTTTCACACAAATAGAGTCCCTACGTATCAATGCTCCTGTGTTATGTAGTCTCAAAAGACACACCTTGATGACACACACACACACACACTCCAGTTGGGTGTGCTGATGCAACTGCTTCTGTCACACTACAGGATCACCCATCTCCATGTGGCAGTTGCGTATTCTAGGGGTTCTCTGGGCTTTCTAACACCATCTTTGTTTGACACAAATGGAGTCCATTCAGATCAATGCATCTATTCTATGTACTCTCAAAATCAACACCTTGGTGACCCACACACACTCCAGTTGGGTGTGGTGATGCAACTGCTTCTGTCACACTACAGGTTCACCATCTCCATATGGCAGTTGCATATTCTAGGGGCTCTCTAGGCTCTCTGAGCAACATGTTTGTTCGACAAAAATGGTGTCCCTACAGATCGATCAATGCATCTGTGTTATGGAGTCTCAAAAGCCACAACATGATGAATCAAACACACTCTAGTTGGGTGTGGTGATGCAACTGCTTCTCTCACACTATAGGTTCACCCATCTCCGTGTGGTAGTTGCATATTCTAGGGGCTCTTTGGGCTCTCTGACCACCATGGTTGTTTGACATAAATAGAGTCCCTACAGATAAATGCATCTGTGTTACGTAGTCTCAAAAGCAACACCTTGATGACCCACACACACTCCAGTTGGGTGTGTTGATGCAACTGCTTCTCTCACACTTGAGGTTCACCATCTCCATGTGGTAGTTGTATATTCTAGGGGCTCTCTGGGATCTCTGAGCAACATGGTTGTTTGACACAAATCTAGTCCCTACAGATCAATGCATCTATGTTATGTAGTCTCAAAAGCCACACATTGATGACCCGAACACTCTACTTTGGTGTGGTGATGCAACTGCTTCCGTCACACTGCAGGTTCACCCATTTCCATGTGGCAGTTGCATATTCTAGGGTCCTATTGGATTTCTGACCACCATGGTTGTTTGACACAAATGGAGTCCCTACAGATCAATGCATCTGTGTTATTTACTCTCAAAATCAACACCTTGATGACCTACATACACTCTAGTTGGGTGTGGTGATGCAACTGCTTCTGTCACACTACAGGTTCACCATCTCCATGTGGCAGTTGCATATTTAGAGGATCTCTAACCACCATGGTTGTTTGACAAAAATGGAGTCCCTATAGATCAATTTATCTATGTTATGTAGTCTCAAAAGCAGCACCTTGATGACCAGCCCACACTCCAGTTGGGTGTGGTGATGCAACTGCTTCTGTCACACTGTAGGTTCTCCCATCTCCATGTGGCAGTTGCATATTCAAGGGGCTCTCTGGGCTCTCTGACCACCATGGTTGTTTGACACAAATGGAGTCCCTACATATTAATGCATCAGCGTGACGTAGTCTCAAAAGCAACACCGTGATGACCCACACACACTCCAGTTGGGTGTGGGGATGCAACTGCTTCTGTCACACTCCAGGTTCACCATCTCCATGTGGTAGTTGCATATCCTAGGGGCTCTCTGGGATCTCTGACCAACATGGTTGTTTGACACATATGGAGTCTCTACAGATCAATGCATATGTGTTATGTAGTCTCAAAAGCTACAGCTTGATGGCCCTCACACACTCCAGTTCGGTGTGGTGATGTAACTACTTCTGTCACACTGCAGGTTCACCCATCTCCATGTGGCAGTTGCATATTCTAGGGTCTCTCTTGGATATATGACCACCATGGTTGTTTGACACAAATATAGTCCCTACAGATCAATGCATCTATGTAATGTACTCTCAAAATCAACACCTTGATGACCCACAGACACTCCAGTTGGGTGTGGTGATGCAACTGCTTTTGTCACACTGTAGGTTCACAATCTCCATGTGGCAGTTGCATATTCTAGGGGCTCTCTGGGCCTTCTAACCACCATGGTTGTTTGACACAAATGGAGTCCCTATAGATCAATGCATCTATGTTATGTAGTCTCAAAGGAAACACCTTGATGACCCACACACACTCTAGTTGGGTGTGGTAATGCAACTGTTTCTGTCACACTGTAGGTTCTCCATCTCCATGTCGCAGTTGCATATTCTAGAGGCTCTCTGGGCTCTCTAACCACCATGGTTGTTTGACACAAATGGAGTCCCTATAGATCAATGCATATGTGTTACGTAGTCTCAAAAGCAACACCTTGATGACCCACACACACTCTAGTTAGGTGTGGTGATGCAACTTCTTCTGTCACACTGCAGGTTCACCATATCCATGTGGCAGTTGCATATTCTAGGGGCTCTCTGGGATCTCTGACCAACATGGTTGTTTGACACAAATGGAGTCCCTACAGATCAATCCATCTATGTTATGTAATCTCCAAAGCAACACCTTGATGACCCACACACACTCCAGTTGGGTGTGGTGATTCAACTACTTCTGTCACACTGCAAGTTCACCATCTCCATGTGGCAATTGCATATTCTAGGGGCTCTCCGGGCTCTTTGACAAACAATGTTGTTTGACCCAAATGGAGTCCCTATAGATCGATCAATGCATCTGTCTTGTGGAGTCTCAAAAGCCACAACTTGATGAACCAAACACACTCCAGTTGGGTGTGGTAGTTGAGTCCCTACAAAAATGGAGTCCCTATAGATCAATTTATCTATGTTATGTAGTCTCAAAAGCAGCACCTTGATGACCAGCCCACACTCCAGTTGGGTGTGGTGATGCAACTGCTTCTGTCACACTGTAGGTTCACCCATCTCCATGTGGCAGTTGCCTATTCTAGGGGCTCTCTGGGCTCTCTGACCACCATGGTTGTTTGACACAAATGGAGTCCCTACATATTAATGCATCAGCGTGACGTAGTCTCAAAAGCAACACCGTGATGACCCACACACACTCCAGTTGGGTGTGGGGATGCAACTGCTTCTGTCACACTCCAGGTTCACCATCTCCATGTGGCTGTTGCATATTCTAGGGGCTCTCTGGGATCTCTGACCAACATGGTTGTTTGACACATATGGAGTCCCTACAGATCGATCAATGCATCTGTGTTATGGAGTCTCAAAAGCCACAACATGATGAATCAAACACACTCTAGTTGGGTGTGGTGATGCAACTACTTCTGTCACACTGCAGGTTCACCCATCTCCATGTGGTAGTTGTATATTCTAGGGGCTCTCTGGGATCTCTCACCTACATTGTTGTTTGACACAAATGTAGTTCCTATATATTAATGCATCTGTGTTATGTAGTCTCAAAAGCCACACCTTGATGACCCACACACATCTGTGTTTATTTCCATGTGGCAGTTGCATATTCTAGGGTCTCTCTTGGATTTCTGACCACCATGGTTGGTTGACACAAATGGAGTCCCTACAGATCAATCCATCTGTGTTATGTACTCTCAAAATCAACACCTTGATGACCCACATACACTCCAGTTGGGTGTGGTGATGCAATTGCTTCAGTCACACTACAGGTTCACCATCTCCATGTGGCAGTTGCATATTCTAGAGGCTCTCTGGGATCTCTAACCACGATGGTTGTTTGACACAAATGGAGTCTCTATAGATCAATGCATCTATGTTATGTAGTCTCAAAAGCAGCACCTTGATGACCCGCACACACTCTAGTTGGGTGTGGTGATGCAACTGCTTCTATCACACTGCAGGTTCTCCCATCTCCATGTGGCAGTTGCATATTCTAGGGGCTCTCTGAGTACCATGGTTGTTTGACACAAATGGAGTGCCTACAGATTAATGCATCAGCGTTACGTAGTCTCAAAAGCAACACCTTGATCACCCACACACACTCCAATTGGGTGTGGTGATGCAACTGCTTCTTTCACACTGTAGGTTCACCATATCCATGTGGCAGTTGCATATTCTAGGGGCTCTCTGGGATTTCTAACCAACATGGTTGTTTGACACAAATGCAGTCCCTACAGATCAATCCATCTATGTTATGTAATCTCAAAAGAAATACCTTGATGACCCACACACACTCCAGTTGGGTGTGGTGATTCAACTGCTTCTGTCACACAGCAAGTTCAGCATCTCCATGTGGCAGTTGCATATTCTAGGGGCTCTCTGGGCTCTTTGACCAACAATGTTATTTGACACAAATGGATTCCCTATAGATCGATCAATGCATCTGTGTTGTGGAGTCTCAAAAGCCACAACTTGATGACCGAACACACTCCAGTTGGCTGTGGTGATGCAACTGCTTCTGTCACACTGTAGGTTCACCCATCTCCATGTGGAAGTTGCATATTCTAGGGGCTCTTTGGGCTTTCTGACCACCATGGTTGTTTGACACAAATGGAGTCTCTACTAATCACTGCATATTTGTAATGTAGTCTCAAAAGCAACACCTTGATGACCCACACACACTCCAGTTGGGTGTGGTGATGCAACTGCTTCGGTCACACTACAGGTTCACCATCTCCATGCGGCAGGTGCATATTCTAGGGGCTCTCTAGGCTCTTTGACTACCATGGTTGTTTGACACAAATGGAGTCCCTACATATAAATGCATCTGTGTTATGTAGTCTCAAAAGCAACACCTTGATGACCCACACACACTCCAATTTGGTGTGTTGATGAAACTGCTTCTGTCACACTATAGGTTCACCATCTCCATGTGGCAGTTGCATATTCTTGGGGCTCTGTGGGATATCTGAGCACCATGGTTGTTTGACAAGAATGGAGTCTCTACAGATCAATGCATCTATGTTATGGAGTCTCAAAAGCAACAACTTGAGGACCCACACACACTCCAGTTGGGTGTAATGATGCAACTGCTTCTGTCACACTGTAGGTTCACCATCTCCATGTGGCAGTTGCATATTCTAGGGGCTCTGTGGGATCTCTGACCACCATGGTTGTTTGACACAAATGGCATCCCTACAGATCGATCAATGCATCTGTGTTATGGAGTCTCAAAATCCACAACTAGATGACCCAAACACACTCTTGTTGGGTGTGGTGATGTAACTACTTCTGTCACACTGCAGGTTGACCCATATCCAAGTAGCATTTGCATATTCTAGGTGCTCTCTAGGCTTTCTGACCACCATAGTCATTTGACAAAAATAGAGTCCCTACAGATTAATGCATCTGTGTTATGTAGTCTCAAAAGAAACACCTTGATGACACACAAACACTCTAGTTGGGTGTGGTGATGCAACTGCTTCTGTCACACTGCCGGTTCACAATCTCCATGTGGCAGTTACATATTCTAGGGGCTCTCTAGACTCTCTGACCACCATGGCTGTTTGACACAAATACAGTCCCTACATATCAATGCATTTGTGTTATGTAGTCTCAAAAGACACACCTTGATGACCCACAAACACTCTAGTTGGGTGTGCTCATGCAACTGCTTCTGTCACACTGCAAGTTCACCCATCTCAATGTGGCAGTTGCATATTCTAGGGGCTCTCTGGGATCTCTAACCAACATGGTTGATTGACACAAATGGATTCCCTACAAATCAATGCCTATGTGTTATGCAGTCTAAAAAGCAACACCTTGATCACCCACACACACTCCAGTTGGGTGTGCTGATGCAACTGCTTCTACCACATTGCAGGTTCACCCATCTCCATGTGGCAGTTGAATATTCTAGGGGATCTCTGGGCTTTCTGACCACCATGGTTGTTTGAAACAAATGGAGTCCCTACAGATCCATGCATCTATGTTATTTACTCTCAAAATCAACACCTTGATGACCCACACATACTCCAGTTGGGTGTCGTGATGCAAATGCTTTTGTCACACTACAGGTTCACTATCTCCATGTGGCAGTTGCATATTCTAGGGGCTCTCTGGGCTCTCTGACGAACATGGTTGTTTGACACAAATGGAGTCCCTATAGATCGATCAATGCATCTGTGTTATGGAGTCTGAAAAGCCACAACTTGATGACCCAACCACACTCCAGTTGGGTGTGGTGATGCAACTGCTTCTGTCACACTGCAAGTTCACCATCTCCATGTGGCAGTTGCATATTCTATGGGCTCTATGGGATTTAGGAGCAATATGGTTGTTTGACACAAATGGAGTCCCTACAGATCAATGCATCTGTGTTATGTAGTCTCAATAGCCACACCTTGATGACCCACACACACTCCAATTTGGTGTGTTGATGAAACTGCTTCTGTCACACTGTAGGTTCACCTATCTCCATGTGGCAGTTGCATATTCTAGGGGCTCTCTTGGATTTATGACCACCATGGTTATTTGACACAAATGGAATCCCTACAGATCGATGATTTTGTGCTATGTACTCTCAAAATCAACACCTTGATGACCCACACACACTCCAGTTCGGCGTGGTGATGCCACTGCTTCTGTCACACTACAGGTTCACCATCTCCATGTGAAGTTGCATATTCTAGGGGCTCTCTGGGCTCTCTGACCAACATGGTTATTTGACACAAATGGAGTCCCTACAGATCAATGCATCTGTGTTACGTAGTCTCAAAAGAAACACCTTGATGACCCACACAAACTCCAGTTGGGTGTGGTGATGCAACTGCTTCTGTCACACTGTAGGTTCACCATCTCCATGTGGCAATTGCATATTCTAGGCGCTTTGTGGGCTCTCTGACCACCATGGTTTTTTGACACAAATGGAGTCCCTACAGATCAATGCATATGTTTTATGAGGTCTCAAAAGAAACACCTTGATAAACCACACACACTCCAGTTAGGTGTAGTAATGCAACTACCTCTGTCACACTCCAGACTCACCATCTCCATGTGGCAGTTGCATATTCTAGGGGCTCTGTGGGATCTTTGACCACCATGGTTGTTTGACACAAATTGAGTCCTTACAGATCGATCAATGCATCTTTGTTATGGAGTCTCAAAAGCCACAACTAGATGACCCAAACACACTCTAGTTGGGTGTGGTGATTTAACTACTTCTATCACACTACAGGTTCACCCATATCCATGTGGCAGTTGCATATTCTAGGGGCTCTCTGGGCTTTCTGACCACCATGGTCGTTTGACACAAATGGAGTCCCTACAGATCAATGCATTTGTGTTATGTAGTCTAAAAAGCAACACCTTGATCACCCACACACACTCCAGTTGGGTGTGGTGATGCAACTGCTTCGGTCACACTGCAGGTTTACCATCTCCATGTGGCAGTTGCATATTCTAGGGGCTCTTTGGACTCTCTGACCACCATGGTTGTTTGACACAAATGGAGTCTCTACAAATCAATGCATCTGTGTTACGTAGTCTCAAAAGAAAACCTTGATGACCCACACACACTCTAGTTGGGTTTGCTGATGCAACTGCTTCTCTCTCATTGTAGGTTCACCCATCTCCATGTGGCAGTTGCATATTCTAGGGGATCTCTAGGCTTTTTGACCACCATGGTTGTTTGACACAAATGGAGTCCCTACAGATCAATGCATCTATGTTATGTACTCTCAAAATCAACAACTTGATGACCCACACACACTCCAGTTTGGTGTGGTGATGCAACTGCTCCTGTCACACTGCAGGTTCACCATCCCCATGTGGCAGCTGCATATTGTAGGGGCTCTGTGGGCTCTCTGTGATATGGGGTGGCCCGATCTTCTCAGCAAGCTCCTGTCGATGGTATGGTGGATGATTAGATAACTAGTGCGTAGCTATGATCTCTCCCGCTTGATCCCTGATGCCAGTGCAACAGATCCTTAACCTTGTAGGATATTCACAACACCACACTCTTGTGCACGCAGCCGTGACCACGAACGGTAGTATGCGATCTACTAATTCCCAATGGAACAATAGATCACACTCAATTATAGTTGTAGAATTCGAACACTAAGTAATTTCAGAGGTTCTATGAAAGAATCAATTCCAAAATATTTTAACGTGGTCTAAAACATAATCTACGGTGCCCCAATCTATTTATGAGTCCAGGGGGTGGCGGCCTATGGTGGAACCTGAGTTGGGTCCACCCAAATTGGATACAAACCGGACAAAAAGTGGCTTGGCCAGAAGTTCTACCATGGCAGACTTTCACGCTGATTCTCTGTCGCGGCAGCCTGTCGTGGCAGAGTCGGACTCGGTTTTCCTGCCGTGGCAGAGAAACGGGTCTTTTCTCTGCCTCGACAGAGAACTCCCTCCTCTTGTTGATCTTTGTCTTGAACAGCTCCTTGCACTTCCTCCCTCTCCTCCCTCGCGCATTCTTCATTGATCAACACGCCTTTATTGCATTTGCTCCTCGCTCATTGCTATGCCTTCTTCTCCTAAGTACCTGATCATGCAATAGTTCAAAGACTTAGGTAGTATAAATTTCTCATTGATTAAAAGACCAGGTTCATTAAGAAATAAATTCACCTGTTGTTCTAGTAGCTAGCACGAGCTCTTGTGATTGGTCCAATCCTTATCTCATTGGATTGATCCTTCTTTGCAACTGGAACATCTTCATTATCAATTGGGGTAGGTGTAACTGTAGGGATGTCCTCATCATCTCCCCCCTTCAAAAGGCGTCGACCTCGATGCTCCAAGGTCTTCTCCAGCATATGGTGACAAATCAACAACGTTGAAGCTATTGCTAGCGCCACCAAACTCCTCAATAGGTATATCAACTGAGTAGGCATTATCATTAATTTTGGCTAGCACCTTGTAAGGACTAGCACCACGTGGCTTCAATTTGGACTTCCGAAGTAGTGGAAATCCATCCTTGCGCAGATGCACCCAAACCAAATCTCCAGGCTCGAACAACACTTCCTTCCTTGCTTGATTCCTTGCAGCAGCAATGTTCTTGCCTTTCTTCTCAATTGCCTCTCTAATCTTCTCATGAATTTTCTTCACGTAATCAGCATGTTTTGATGCCTCCATATCAACCCTCTCATGTAATGGCAGAGGCAACATATCAAGTGGCATCAATGGCTTGAAGCCATACACCACCTCAAAAGGAGAAAGCTGAGTAGTTGAATGTACAACCCTGTTGTAAGCGAACTCAACATGTGGCAAACACTCTTCCCACCCCCGCAGATTCTTTTTAATCATGGTCCTTAGCAGTTGTGACAATGTTCTATTCACCACTTCCATTTGACCATCTGTTTGGGGATGACATGTAGTACTGAACATCAGCTTTGTTCCTAGCTTCCCCCATAAGGTCTTCCAAAAGTAGCTCATGAACTTCACATCACGGTCAGAAACAATCGTCTTTGGTACTCCATGTAATCTCACAATGTCCCTGAAAAACACGTTAGCAACATGCGACGCATCGTCGCTTTTGTGGTAGGCAATAAAATGAGCCATCTTAGAGAACCTATCCACCACCACAAATATAGAATCATGACCTCTCTGAGTTTTAGGTAGACCTAGCGCAAAATCCATACTAATGTCTTCCCATGGCGTAGTAGGTGCATAGAGAGGTGTATACAAACCGTGAGGCTTCAGCTTCGATTTCGACTTGTGGCAAGTAATGCATCGGCTCACAAATTTTGTACACATCACGCCTCATCTTGGGCCAATAGAAGTGATCAGCGAGCATGAGCAACGTCTTCTCACGCCCAAAGTGACCCATCAAACCACCAGCATGTGATTCCTGCACTAAGAACAAACGCGGCGACGATTCTGGAATACATAGTTTGTTAGCTCGAAACAAATAGCCATCATGGATATGATACTTATCCCATGCGTTTCTAATAGCACACAAACGATATGGTTCAGCAAAATCATGGTCAGTTGCATAAAGTGCACAAATAGCTTCTAATCCAGGAATTTTAACATCAAGATTGGTTAATAACATATTCTTCCTAGATAGAGCATCAGCAACAACATTCTCTTTTCCCTTCTTATAGTTAATGATGTAAGGAAAAGACTCAATGAACTCAACCCATTTAGCTAATGTTCTATGCAAGTTTGATTGAGCTTTCAAGTATTTCAATGCTTCATGATCAGAATGTATGATGAATTCCTTTGGCCACATATAATGTTGCCAAACCTCAAGTACTCTAACAAGTACATACAATTCTTTATCATAGATTGAATAATTCAAACGAGCACCAGTCAATTTGTCAAAAAAATAAGCTATAGGCCGACCCTCTTGCATAAAAACGCCACCTATGCCTATACCACTAGCATCACATTCAACTTCAAATTGCTTCGAAAAATCAGGTAATGCAAGCAATGGTGCAGAAGTAAGCAAACGTTTCAATGTATCAAATGCAATGTCTTGAGCCGCACCCCATACAAAAGAAACACCTTTCTTTGTGAAATCATTTAATGGTGCTAAAATCTTTCACAAAGCGCCTATAGAAACCAGTGAGACCGTGGAAACTACGCACTTGACTTACATTCATTGGAGTAGGCCAATTATGAATTGATTCAATTTTAGATTGATCTACCTCTACTCCATGCTTAGAAACAATAAATCCTAGGAATATGACCTTATCTTTTGTAAATGTACACTTCTCAAGATTAGCATACAGTTTATTATCACGTAACACTTGCAAAACTTGTCTAACATGAGTGCAATGTTTAGATTCGGTGTAGTTGTATATGAGTATATCATCAAAGTAAACAACCACAAAACGACCAATAAACTCTCTCAAAACATGATTCATCAAACGCATGAAAGTACTAGGTGCATTAGTAAGACCAAACAGCACGACTAACCACTCATACAAGCCAACTTTAGTTTTGAAAGCAGGTTTCCATTCATCCTCTTCGTTCATCCTAATTTTATGATAACCACTGCGCAAGTCAATTTTAGAGAAAACAACAGCACCACTCAATTCATCTAGCATATCCTCTAAGCGTGGAATAGGATGACGATATCGAATAGTGATGTTATTAATCGCTCTACAATCAACACACATGCGCCATGTACCATCTTTCTTAGGAACTAAAATAACAGGAACAGCACAAGGGCTAAGAGAGACACGAATGTACCCTTTATCCAGCAACGCTTGTACTTGCTTCTACATTTCCTTAGTTTCTTAGGGATTGGTTCTGTAAGGTGCATGGTTGGGAAGTGTGGTGCCAGGAATCAGGTCCACTTGATGTTCTATCCCACACAATGGAGGTAAACCTGCGGGTACGTCTTCTGGAAACACATCCCCAAAATCCTGCAAAACAGAAGAGACACCAAGACAAATACGGGTCATGTTGTTAGAAACCAATACCTCGCCCTTATACATGAGCACAAGTGGCATGGCTGTAGGATCCTCACGAAACTCTCTCATATCCTCCTTAGTGGCTAGTATCAATAACCCAGGCACTCTCTCACTTTTTGTTATATCACTCAATTTAGGCTCAATTACATTAGGAACAACTGTCACACAGTATCGCCAAGTGGTAGTATCTTCCTTCAAGTTCACCTCTATCTTCTTGTGAGAATCATTCACAATTTCTTGTGGTGTCATTGGTTGCATAGTAATCTTCTTTCCTTTGAATTCCAGGTGATATGTATTGGCTCGGCCATTGTGTTGCACATGGCGATCATTGAGCCAAGGCCGACCCAATAGTAGGTGACAAACAGTCATAGGAACCACATCAAAATCAATATAATCTTTGTATGGCCCTATCTGAAAATTCGCACGTACCATATGATTTACCTTCATCTCACCATTGTTGCTCAACCATTGTATGTAGTATGGCTTGGGATGAGGTAAGTTTCTACAGCTACCTCCATCAATAATTACTTTGCAAGCTTTGTTAGGTCCAACTCAAGCTTTTGTTTGGAACAAGTTGCAACGCTGGGATTCCTCAACCGGTTGCACACTAAGTACACGTGAAGATACGACAATAGTTGGTGCACGCTCAGCATATGTATCAGCACCATCCTCGCCGTCATCAATATAAGTGTCAGAAGCTTCATCTCCACTCTCTACTTCTCCTTGTTCGTTAACAAACATAACCTTGCTGTTTGGACAATCCTTCTTGTAGTGACCTCTACCTCCACAAGTATGGCACACCACATCACGAGTACGTGCCATAGAAATGTGGGAACCCGATCTAGCAGCACGAGCAGCGGGTTTTCGAGCATTAGAACCAAACGAAGGTGTACTTGCTGGTTTGGTTGATGGTGTAAATGAAGCAACAGCTGGTGGCGCGGCTGTAGGAGGAGTAGATCTGGCCGAAAATCTGCTAGAGGATGGAAAACGAGCACGTGACTTCGCCTCTTCTACCAACTGGGATTCGGCCTCTCTAGCATGGTGGAATAGCTCATTCATGGTCTCATACTTGTGATGACGTACTATGCTCTTGATTGGCAACTTTAGATTGTTTAGGAATCGTTGCATGGTCATCTTAATGGACTCACGAACTCTAGCACGCTACATAAGCAGCTCCATCTCCATGTAGTACTCATCTACTGTCATTGTGCCTTGCTTCAATTGCGTCAATTTATCAAAAACTGATTGCAAGTAGTTAGTTGGTACGAAACGAGCCTTCATGATTTGCTTCATCTCGCACCAATCCATCACAGGAAGTTCATTCTCCTCCCTACTATGTTGCACAAGAGCATCCCACCAATACAAAGCATAACCATCAAATTCAAATGCTGCAAGCTTGACCTTCTTATCTTCTGGATAGTCAAATAAGAGCCAGAGTTTCTCAATCTTGAACTCCCATGTGAGGTAATCTTCAGGATCAATGGAACCATCAAACTTAAGGATTGAGAATTTTGTCTTGCCCAAACCATCATCAGGTTGGTTGAGCACACGCTGAGCACGCCCAAGAGGGGCAAACTCACGACCATGAGCAGGTGCATGGACAGGGGGAATAGCACGTCCCCTGCCAACATGTGGAGCAGCATCCACAACGCTACCCTCATCGAAATCATCAAAGGCATCATCATGTTGAGGACCTTCCCTTCTATGTAAAGCGGTTGTCAAACCCTCAATGGAACGCTGCAAAGTAGTGACATTGACATTGAGCATAGCCACTTGCGTTTGGATAGTATCAACCGTTCCAACATGCTGATCCAATCTCATATTCATATCCTGGAGATTCTTGTCAATGGCATCTGTCGTGTTAGTAAACACACGTGTCAAGTGGGACTTCAAAGCCTAATATTCACGCCAATTGACAAGCTCCTCATCCTTCTTTTTCTGCAACACAACATCGTCATCACTAGAATACATGATTAGTAGGTTAGTGCAAAAATCAAAAACTGTATGGTGTGTGGGGTCCCCCGGATTTAATCATCCGAGAAATCCCTGTTATGTAAATATCCACGTTCCCATGATCAATGAGCCGTGGAGCATAACCGACAAGTATCATTACAACATCTGAAACATAACGAATACAAAACTTACATAGTTGCCATTATGGCTACATGACTTTCAGCAGCGGAGCTTCAACACACGCAGGGACCAATCATGCCTCAACCTACAGGCGACTGACTGGGAAGATGGCCTAGCTCGCTGAATGTCACCTTAATCTTTCGATGTCGAACCTATGAAAGCCTGGCCAAGTAAATAGCCAGGGACAAAGCCATGATTACTTCTGAATGTACTCGCAAACCACCAAGATAAGTGAAATAAGGAAATGCAATTCTGGCTGTGGCGAGATAGCTCTATCTAGGTTTTTTTTGAAAATACTAGACTATCACTTGTAGTTATGGCATCTCCATATATTTGTCGAAAAAGAGTTTTGAAATATGCCTCTATTTTATAAATCAAGATACCCCATATCCTTGTTGAAAACATTTTTGAAAACAGTTTTGGAACCCTTTTTAAACCTCTTTGACCACCTCTGGTCAAAACAAAACTTTAAACTCAGGTTCCCTTGGAACCTCCATACTTTCATCCATTTTTCCAAACACCGCCATTTGGGTACTCCTAGCCATCACCTTTCCAACCGTCCTTGACCGTGGACACGGCATTTCGAATAGATTATACTCTACAGAGTTTGCACACTTTCCCCACAAGAATCAATACATACACCTGGATAAAACCACGGCCCACTACACACGGTAGATGGGGGTTCCGATAATCAAACCTAACCTTTCGCTTGTCGACCCTAGCAAAGGCTGCTTTTCCTTTTGGGTTTGTTCTCCCCGACAACGAGTATGTGGCTCCCAGCCATAGTCCTGCCTTCCGTACACGCGTATACCCAAACCGCGGCTTGGCGTATACCTTAACTTGGTGACTCCACTTCCTTCTGTACCACCTAAATCATACCGTCCACGGGAGACCCAATTGTTGCACCGACACTCCTGCCAAGACAGGCTCACTCTTGCCGAAGCAAGCTACAGGCTTCAGATCCGTAGAACAGTTAGCTCCTTCCCAGAATTCAAGGGATTTCTCCCAATAAGCACTGTACAAGCTGCCTCAGCTAAACAAGACAAACTACGAGCTAAGCCCCAGCACCTGGGGTAACGTGGTTGCATGGATAAAAATTGTCCTGGTAGAGGCGTAGAAGATCCCTTCTCTTTCTCTTGTCCATTTTCTCATTTCTCAACATCACCACTTCTTTCATTAAAACATCCGCTTGGAATGATGCCTCTTCCTAAGGGTTTTACACAGCAGTTTTGAAACATTTGTAGTAGGGTAAATCCCAAAACAATTTATTCACCAAAAATCTGTGGTTCCTCAACGGGGTAGGATGCTAATCATCATAACCTCAATCAAAGGGGTAATTGGTGGGTTTACATCAGGATGGGTGCCACGAGCGACAGCAAGTCATAACTTAGAGGAGCCAAGTCATTAGCGCAGTATTTATAAAACAAGACATGCAGATAAATAATGCAATTTATAAAGGAGGTACAAAACAGGTACTAAAAAGAGTAGGACCAGTATCAGAATTCGGGAATGGTGGATTGCCTGTGATCAGAGATAAGTCCATAGACTTCCTTAGATAACCAAGAATACCCAACAAATAATAATAAGAAGGCCCTTTCTTCTCTTCGTCAAACAATCACACTATCGCCGTCATCGAGTATACATGCAAGCAGACAATACCACAATCAATACAAGGCATGCAGGCATCAAACTGTACAGCAAACAAACATAAGGAAAACTACTTAACTTAGTAGGTTTTGGAGAAGTTGGGTACTAGTAATGGAATTACTAGATTGCCATAAAAGTGTTTTCCCTTGCAAGATAGATGTCAAGGCTATTTACCAAGAACTTGGGTGGGGATCTGAGGTTTGTAGGATGTCAATGTGCAACCATGATATCCTCAGATAGATCTTGACAAAACAAGACCAACACAAGTGGTTTCACTAGATTATCACTTACCTAGATTTAGTTATGCTTTTTATAGTGGAATAAACTCTAGTTTGAGGAAATAATTCACCAGAATATATATGGAGGCCAAAAAATTATTTCCTTGGGTGGTTAGGTAGTGTATGATGTACTGAACCACATAGAGTTGGAATCTTGCCAAAAAAATTGCCAGAATGCCCTTAATAAATCATCAAAGGCAGTTCTGTAAGGTATTTGCCTTTTTCTCCAGACTTATTTTACAGAAGGTTCTAGTGTGGTTCCGACTTTACATGGTAGGTATTGGAATTACCTTTCTGTAGAATTTTGAATCATCCTTTTTGGACTTGCAGAGCTAATGTAGTGATTTATCTAGTGAATTAACTAAGCCTAGAACAGATTAATTCATGATAAATCCACAGGGGCTTAGAAATTATTGACTCCTGGGGTTTGATAGATATTTGCATACCAAATGAGAAGGAGTTCGATTTGTCTCAAAGAAGTTTAGGGTTTGTCCTAGTGAATTTTCAAAAGTAATAAATGGAGGGATTTTGTTATTTTTACTATAGTAAAGATATTGCTCCACTTGGCATGAGTCCAATGCCATGAGATAGGTACAGTTAATACCTACCAAGGACAGTTGGTTTTACCCCAATTGGAGTTGTAAAACTCACAGATAGAATTTATTAGTGAAAAAGGTACATCTGGGTAGTAAATGTAGTATAATTTATATGGGCAATATTTGGGGAAACCAATAGTATTGCATGTTAGAGTAAACATTCAGTAACGCTAGGAAATTTATATCAAGGCAATTGGAGCTAGTTTCCATTTTCAAAATGATTTAAACTGAATATGTAATGAGAAGATCTGGGGGAAAAGAATAAAAACACAGGGCTAGTCGGGCTAGATCCAGAGGGTAAATGGGCCGCGGAGGGGAAATCGGCCCACCCGGCACTGGCTCACGCGGGAGCCCCGTTTGAAGCTGCCAGGCGGGCCCCGTGGTCAGTGATAGGGAGCGGCGAAGGGGTATCGGGCGTCGTCGACCGTCATATCAAGACGGGATTAGCACGTCGTCTTCGACCTCCAGCGCAGAAAGAAGGGGAAACCCTAGGCGGCGGGAGCTTACCTGAGACATCGAGGGGTGCCGGGGAGGGTGCCGGAGGACACGGTGGTCGACGGGGATCTCGGGGATGGGCGGCACGGCGGCGGTTGCCTCCAGGAACCAGCTCGCGCGATGCTGCCCGAGCGGAGCTCGTCGGGGCTTCGCTTGTCAGATCGGAGGAGGCGGTCCTGGGCCAAAACACGCACAGGGTTAGACAGAGGAGGATGAGGGGATCACGATAGAGTGACATGCAGAGGGGGAAAGAGGGAGAGGAGGGAGCCTTGCTTGAATCTATGGAGGGAGCCGAGATCTCTCTTTCTCTCCTTTTCTCGAACAGGACCAGGCAGGGGAGATGGAGTGGAGCTCGGGGGAGGTGAGTGCGAGTGGGAGGGAGAAAATGAGAGGCCGAGAGGGGGCTGGCCAGCCTCTGGCCTATTTAACTAGAGGAGGAGGGTGTATGATGGAATATGTCCATGGGAGGGCAGGGGCAGGTCCATGGCCTCCTCATTGGGTGTTGGGGGAGGTGGAGAGAGGAAGTGTGGGGCTCTGGTCGAGCAGAGAGGGTAGGAGGCACCTGTGGTAATTAAATGGGGCATATCTTGTAAGATGTGTGGTTGTCTCTCTCTCTGTTGCGACCTCGGATCGTTAAAGATCCTAAGTCCCTGTGATTAACATGCTAGTCCCTGGATCAATAGCTAGCACTCATAGTCGATGAAATATCATGTAAAACACAAGTCATTATTACACGAGTAATCTAGAGTATAATTATTACAACTTGCATAGCTTATAGCTAGCTCAAATAAAACAGCGGAAACTAAATAAAACTTGAGTCCATCAACGCCTCAGGCTAGCTGCGTGAAGACCCGCGATCCCTACGCACCTTTTAATCTTCGGATTCTGCACATAAGACGTGCAGCCGACAAGTTGGGTCAATACTTTGAATGTATTGGCAAATTACACCAAGGAAGGAAACAAGACTAACTCTACATGCAAGGCTAAGAGTAGGCTCTGGGGTTCATTTGCGTAAAGCCAGTTTTTATCAGTGTAATAAGAAAAGAGAGGAAAGTTTTCCCTACTTTGTAAACTTTGATAAGTAGTATAGGGTTGAATGGAACACGTGGATATTACTCACCAAGTGTCCAATCAACCTAGCACTTGGATATTACGCACCAAGTTCCCAAAATCCCACCCAATGGCTATATTACTCACGCCCTGGGGTTTATAAAAACTTTAAGTTTGGAAAAGAGAGAAAGGAAGAGCTTCGAGAGGCTCCATCCTTCAGATGCTCAATGTTGTTCTGCTTCTGTGAACACGGCTGATCGATCAGATTGCAATACTCTCGAGAGGTTGTGCACTTTCCCCACAATCCACGATCAAGTCCTTTTACAGACAAGACCATGGCGAAGCCTTCCTTTAGTAGCCCCTCTACCAGCTGGATCCAACCGTGCCAAGAACCTCCAAATGTTGGTACCCCGGTGAGGTTTCCCACTAAGTACTAAGCCAAGACATAGCCCATATGTATTGTGGTTGCACGGGAAGCTTCTGAATTTTGAAACATGGCAGACTTCTTTGATTCCTGGGCGGCTGTCCTCCACCAAAATCTCACTCGTTGTCCCGACAACCATTCCGCCCAGAAGAAAACTTATTTTTATTTTGAAGGGGTTTTGGGGAAGGAAAGTTCGCTCGAGAGAGCTATCATACTTAGAAAATCTTGAGTCTTTCGAACCCCCCAATGGTACTTAGTGTATATATAGCATAGCAAACAATATTTAGCAAAAACAGGGAACTTAATAGGATGGAAATTCCTAAGTATAAAGCTACTCATGGCATACTACAAAACCGCACTTGTAAAATAATACTAAGAAAATCTACCAAAATCCTACACATGCATACTACAGAATTTGAAGAGTAAAACATGCATAGTCAAAAACTGGGACATTAATATGAACAAGTGGTGTAACTTGCCTTGATCCGAGCAGCAATCTACACAACAAAACTCCTCAGCGCACTCCGAGCAATCTAACGAAACAAACATGGATTCAATCACGTTTTGCACAAAACAATCCAGGAAGTCAAATATGCATGCATGCAACATGGTAAAATGCAAGAGTGGATTTGATTTCGACCAAGGGTTTTAACCAGGGGTGTTGTTGAGTTGGGGATGTCATTAGAAATGATCTCCCACAGATTTTAAGTATTTTGGGTTAAACCCTAATTAATCAGGCTTGAAACTAGATCTACAGCTCTAGTCTATCTCGAAACAGATCTAAGCACCCTAAGCAAGATATGACAATTTTCTACAGAAGGTATTGTCAAAACAAAGCCAACGCAATAAGAATTAACTAAAACGGAGTTACGGATAATTTTCTAGAATTAAAATACTCCAATCTAGACTTTTAATTCTACTGCAAGATTGCTGTGGCAAAACAACAATTTTTGGACTATTATTCGAATTACTATGAATTTTACAAGATCTCAGCTATTTCTGCCTATTAAAAAAAAGGGAAAAAGGGCCAGCGACGCGGCGACACGTGGCGCCACGTGAGTGGGCTAGCGGGGCGCGCGTGACGCGACGCGGGGGCGACGCGGCGTCGACGTGGCACTGCCACGCGGCGCGACGCGGTTGGCCCGCGGGCGTCGGTGGATCTGGGCCGTTGGATCTAGATCCAACGGTCGGCGAGGGGGGGCGCTTACCGGCGGCGGCGACTGGCGGGCGGCGGAGCTCCTCCGGCGATGGTCGGCGGCGGCGGAGATGCTCCTCCGGCCCGGTGAGCTAGACGTTGGGGACCGGCTCCTCATCGCGGTCGCGTTCCCGGGGGCGGCGGCGGGCTTCTCCTCCCGAGGCGACGGCGGGCGGCGGCTGCTGGCGGCGGACGGCGGCGGGCTCCGGCGAGCAATCCGGCGGCGCTCGGTGGAGGTGGCGGCGTAAAAAGAGGCTAGGATTGACTAGGGAGGCGTGCCCGGCTTTTATAGGCGGAGACTTGGCACGGAAGTCGCGGAGTCCGCGCCGGAATCGGCGGCGGCGGTTGCGCGCTAGCGGCGGCGGCAGGCAAGACCGAGTCGGACTCGGCGAGGAGTCGGCCCGCCCCGCCTGTCAGCGGCTGTGGGCACGCGCGGGCGGCTGGCGGGCTGGCGGGCGCGGGCGGCTGGCGGGCGCGGACGGCTGGCGAGCGCGGACGTCTGGCAGGCTGGGCCGCTGGCGGCTGCGCGTCGCCCACCCGGCCGGGCGGGCGGCAGATAGCCCCGGGCTGGCTCGCCGGCCCAGTTAATTTAGTTTTTTTTATTTTTTTAATAATTTCTGAATTGCTATTTATTCGATAACATTTGGAATGACTCTAGTGGATCCATATGTGGTTTGTGAAAAGAACACACATGCAATGACTCTAGTGGATCCATATGTGGTTTATGGAAAGAACACACATGCAATGACCACAGGTTGATCCATATGTGGTTTGTGCAAAGAACACAGATGCAATGACACTAGTAGATCCATATGTGGTTTGCGGAAAGAACACATGCAATGACTCTAGTGGATCCATGTGTGGTTTGTGGAAAGAACACACATGCAATGCCATTGGTTGATCCATGTGTGGTTTTGAAAAAAGAACACACATGCAATGACTCTGGTGGATCCATCTGTGGTTTGCAGAAAGAACACACATGCAATGAACACTGGTGGATCCATGTGTGGTTTGTGGAAAGAACACACATGCAATGCCATTGGTTGATCCATGTGTTGTTTGTGAAAAGAACACACATGCAATGAATCTTGTGGATCCATATGTGGTTTGTGGAAAGAACACACATGCAATGCCATTGGTGGATCCATGTTTGGTGTGTGGAAAAGAACACACATGCAATGACATTGGTGGATCCATATGTGGTTTGTGGAAAGAACACACATGCAATGCCATTGGTTTATCCATGTGGTTTGTGGAAAAGAACACACATGCAATGACATTGGTGGATCCATATGTGGTTTGTGGAAAGAACACACATACAATGAACACTCGTGGATCCATGTGTGGTTTGTGGAAAGAACACACATGCAATGCCAATGGATGATCCATGTGTGGTTTGTGAAAAGAACACACATGCAATGACTCTGGTGGATCCATATGTGGTTTGTGGAAAGAACACACATGTAATTCCATTGGTGCATCCATGTGTGGTTTATGGAAAAGAACACACATTCAATGACATTGGTGGATCCATATGTGGTTTGTGGAAAGAACACACATGCAATGCCATTGGTTGATCCATGTGGTTTGTGGAAAAGAATACACATGCAGTGACATTGGTGGATCCATATGTGGTTTGTGGAAAGAACACACATACAATGAACACTGGTGGATCCATGTGTGGTTTGTGGAAAGAACACACATGTAATGCCAATGGTTGATCCATATGTGGTTTGTGGAAAGAACACACATGCAATGACCACTGGTTGATCCATATGTGGTCTGTGGAAAGAACACACTTGAAATGCCATTGGTTAATCCATATATGGTTTTTGAAAAGAACACACATGCAATGACTTTAGTGGATCCATGTGTGGTTTGTGGAAAGAACACACATGCAATGCCATTGGTTGATCCATGTGTGGTTTGTGAAAAGAACACGCATGCAATGACTCTGGTGGATCCATGTGTGGTTTGTGGAAAGAACACACATGCAATGAACACTGGTGGATCCATGTGTGGTTTGTGGAAAGAACACACATGCAATGCCATTAGTTAATCCATATGTGGTTTGTCGAAGGAATACATATGCAATGAAGACGGGTGGATCCATATGTAGTTTGTGGAAATAACACACATGCAATGACCACTAGTTGATCCATATGTGGTCTGTGGAAAGAACACACATGCAATGACACTGGTTGATCCATATGTGGTTTGTGGAAAGAACACACATGCAATGACTCTGGTGGATCCATGCGTGGTTTATGGAAAGAACACACATGTACTTCCATTGGTTAATCCATATGTGGTTGGTGAGTAGAACACACATGCAATGACTAGTGGATCCATGTGTGGTTTGTGGAAAGAACACACATGCAATGACATTGGTTCATCCATGTGTGGTTCGTGAAAAGAACACACATCCAATGACTCTGGTGGATCCATGTATGGTTTATGGAAAGAACACACATACAATGAAAATTTGTGGATCCATGTGTGGTTTGTGGAAAGAACACACATGCAATGACTCTAGTAGATCCATGTGTGGTTTATGGAAAGAACACACATGTAATGCCATTGGTTAATCCATATGTGGTTTGTGAAAAGAACACACATGCAATGACTCTAGTGGATCCATGTGTGGTTTGTGGAAAGAACACACATGCAATGCCATTGGTTGATCCATGTGTGGTTTTTGAAAAGAACACACATGCAATGACTCTGGTGGATCCATGTGTGGTTTGAGGAAAGAACACACATGCAATGAACACTGGTGGATCCAAGTGTGGTTTGTGGAAAGAACACACATACAATGCCATTGGTAGATCCATGTGTGGGTTGTAAAAAGAACACACATGCAATGCCAATTGTGGATCCATAAGTGGTTTGTGGAAAGAACACACATGCAATGCCATTGGTGGATCCATGTTTGGTTTGTGGAAAAGAACACACATGCAATGACATTGGTGGATCCATATGTGGTTTGTTGAAAGAACATACATGCAATGCCATTGGTTGATCCATGTGGTTTGTGGAAAAGAACTCACATGCAATGACATTGGTGGATCCATATGTGGTTTGTGGAAAGAACACACATACAATGAACACTGGTGGATCCATGTGTGGTTTGTGGAAAGAACACACATGCAATGCCAATGGTGGATCGATATGTGGTTTGTGAAAAGAACACACATGCAATGACTCTGGTGGATCCATATGTGGTTTGTGGAAAGAACACACATGCAATGACCACTGGTTGATCCATAAGTGGTATGTGGAAAGAACACACATGCAATGACACTAGTTGATCCATATCTAGTTTGCGGAAAGAACAGAGATGCAATGCCATTGGTTGATCCATGTGGTTTGTGGAAAATAACACACATGCAATGACATTGGTGGATGCATATGTGGTTTGTGGAAAGAACACACATACAGTGAACACTGGTGGATCCATGTGTGGTTTGTGGAAATAACACACATGTAATGCCACTAGTTGATCCATATGTGGTTTGTGGAAAGAACACACATGCAATGACCACTAGTTGATCCATATGTGGTCTATGGAAATAACACACATGCAATGACACTGGTTGATCCATATGTGGTTTGTGGAAAGAACACACATACAATGACTCTAGTGGATCCATGTGGGGTTTGTGGAAATAACACACATGTAATGCCATCGGTTAGTTCATATGTGGTTTGTGAAAAGAACAAACATGCAATGACTCTAGTGGATCCATGTGTGGTTTGTGGAAAGAACACACATGCAATGCCATTGGTTGATCCATGTGTGGTTTTTTAAAAGAACACACATGCAATGACTCTAGTGGATCCATGTGTGGTTTGTGGAAAGAACACACATGCAATGAACACTGGTGGATCCATGTGTGGTTTGTGGAAAGAACACACATGCAATGCCATTGGTTGATCCATGTGTTGTTTGTGAAAAGAACACACATGCAATGACTCTTGTGGATCCATATGTGGTTTGTGGAAAGAACACACATGCAATGCCATTGGTGGATCCATGTTTGGTTTGTGGAAATTAACACACATGCAATGACATTGGTGGATCCATATGTGGTTTGTGGAAAGAACACACATGCAATGCCATTGGTTGATCCTTGTGGTTTGAGGAAAAGAACACACATGCAACGACATTGGTAGATCCATATGTGGTTTGTGGAAAGAACACACATACAAACAGCACTGGTGGATCCATGTGTGGTTTGTGGAAAGAACACACATGCAATGCCAATGGTTGATCCATGTGTGGTTTGTGAAAAGAACACACATGCAATGACTCTGGTGGATCAATATGTGGTTTGTGCAAAGAACACACATGTAATTCCATTGGTGGATCCATGTGTGGTTTGTGGAAAAGAACACACATTCAATGACATTGGTGGATCCATATGTGGTTTGTGGAAAGAACACACATGCAATGCCATTGGTTGATCCATGTGTATTGTGGAAAAGAACACACATGCAATGACATTGGTGGATCCATATGTGGTTTGTGGAAAGAACACACATACAATGAACACTGGTGGATCCATGTGTGGTTTGTAGAAAGAACACACATGTAATGCCACTGGTTGATCCATATGTGGTTTGTGGAAAGAACACACATGCAATGACCACTGGTTGATCCATATGTGGTCTGTGGAAAGAACACACATGAAATGCCATTGGTTAATCCATATGTGGTTTTTGAAAAGAACACACATGCAATGACTCTAGTGGATCCATGTGTGGTTTGTGGAAAGAACACACATGCAATGACATTGGTTGATCCATGTGTGGTTTGTGAAAAGAACACACATGCAATGACTCTTGTGGATCCATGTGTGGTGTGTGGAAAGACCACACATGCAATGAACATTGGTGGATCCATGTGTGGTTTGTGGAAACAACACAGATGCAATGACTCTAGTGGATCCATGTGTGGTTTATGGAAAGAACACACATGTAATGCCATTGGTTAATCCATATTTGGTTTGTGAAAAGAACACACATGCAATGACTCTAGTGGATCCATGTGTGGTTTGTGGAAAGAACACACATGCAATGCCATTGGTTGATCCATGTGTGGTTTTTCAGAAGAGCACACATTCAATGACTCTGGTGGATCCATGTGTGGTTTGTGGAAAGAACACACATGCAATGAACACTGGTGGATCCATGTGTGGTTTGTGGAAAGAACACACATGCAATGTCATTGGTTGATCCATGTGTGGTTTGAGAAAAGAACACACATGAAATGACTCTTGTGGATCCATATGTGGTTTGTGGAAAGCACACACATGCAATGCCATTGGTGGATACATGTTTGTTTTGTGGAAAAGAACACACATGCAATGACATTGGTGGATCCATATGTGGTTTGTGGAAAGAACACACATGCAATGCCATTGGTTGATCCATGTGGTTTGTGGAAAAGTACACACATGCAATGACATTGCTGGATCCATATGTGGTTTGTGGAAAGAACAAACATACAATGAACACTGGTGGATCCATGTGTGGTTTGTGGAAAGAACACACATGCAATGCCAATGGTTGATCCATGTGTGGTTTGTGAAAAGAACACACATGCAATGACTCTGGTGGATCCATATCTGGTTTGTGAAAAGAACACACATGTAATGCCATTGGTGGATCCATGTGTGGTTTGTGGAAAAGAACACACACTCAATGACATTGGTGGATCCATATGTGGTTTCTGGAAAGAACACACATGCAATGCCATTGGTTGATCCATGTGGTTTGTGGAAAAGATAACACATGCAATGACATTGGTGGATCCATATATGGTTTGTGGAAAGAACACACATACAATGAACACTGGTGGATCCATGTGTGGTTTGTGGAAAGAACACACATGCAATGCCACTGGTTGATCCATATGTGGTTTGTGGAAAGAACGCATGCAATGACCACTGGTTGATCCATATGTGGTCTGTGGAAAGAACACACAAGAAATGCCATTGGTTAATCCATATGTGGTTTTTGAAAAGAACACACATGCAATGACTCTAGTGGATCCATGTGTGGTTTGTGGAAAGAACACACATGCAATCCCATTGGTTGATCCATGTGTCGTTTGTGGAAAGAACACACATGTAGTGAACACTGGTGGATCCATATGTGGTTTCTGGAAACAACACACATGCAATGACCACTAGTTGATCCATATGTGGTTTGTGGAAAGAACACACATGAAATGACACTATTTGATCCATGTGTGGTTTGTGGAAAGAACACACATGCAATGACTCTAGTGGATCCATGTGTGGTTTGTGGAAAGAACACACATGTAATGCCATTGGTTAATCCATATGTGGTTTGTGAAAAGAACACACATGCAATGACTCTAGTCGATCCATGTGTGGTTTGTGGAAAGAACTCACATGCAATGCCATTGGTTGATCCATGTGTGGTTTTTGAAAAGAACACACATGCAATGACTCTGGTGGATCCATGTGTGGTTTGTGGAAAGAACACACATCCAATGAACACTAGTGGATCCAAGTGTGGTTTGTGGAAAGAACACACATACAATGCCATTGGTAGATCCATGTGAGGGTTGTGAAAAGAACACACATGCAATGACAATTGTGGATCCATATGTGGTTTGTGGAAAGAACACACATGCAATGCCATTGGTGGATCCATGTTTGGTTTGTGGAACAGAACACACATGCAATGACCTTGGTGGATCCATATGTGGTTTGTGGAAAGAACACACATGCAATGCCATTGGTTGATCCATGTGGTTTGTGGAAAAGAACACACATGCAATGACATTGGTGGATCCATATGTGGTTTGTGGAAAGAACACACATACAATGAACACTGGTGGATCCATGCGTGGTTTGTGGAAAGAACACACATGCAATGCCACTGGTGGATCCGTATGTCGTTTGTGAAAAGAACACACATGCAATGACTCTGGTGGATCCATATGTGGTTTGTGGAAAGAACACACATGCAATGACCACTAGTTGATCCATAAGTGGTATGTGGAAAGAACACACATGCAATGACACTGGTTGATCCATATCTGGTTTCTGGAAAGAACACACATGCAATGCCATTGGTTGATCCATGTGGTTTGTGGATTAGAACACACATGCAATGACATTGGTGGATGCATATGTGGTTTGTGGAAAGAACACACATATAGTGAACACTGGTGGATCCATGTGTGGTTTGTGGAAAGAACACACATGTAATGCCACTAGTTGATCCATATGTGGTTTGTGGAAAGAATACACATGCAATGACCACTAGTTGATCCATATGTGGTCTATGGAAATAACACACATGCAATGACACTGGTTGATCCATATGTGGTTTGTGGAAAGAACACACATGCAATGACATTGGTGGATCCATATGTGGTTTATGGAAAGAACACACATGCAATGCCATTGGTTGATCCATGTGGTTTGTGAAAAAGAACACACATGCAATGACATTGGTGGATCCATATGTGGTTTGTGTAAAGAACACACATACAAACAACACTGGTGGATCCATGTGTGGTTTGTGGAAAGAACACACATGCAATTCCAATGGTTGATCCATGTGTGGTTTGTGAAAAGAACACACATGCGATGACTCTGGTGGATCCATATGTGGTTTGTGGAAAGAACACACATGTAATTCCATTGGTGGATCCATGTGTGGTTTGTGGAAAAGAACACACATTCAATGACATTGGTGGATCCATATGTGGCTTGTGGAAAGAACACACATGCAATGCCATTGGTTGATCCATGTGGTTTGTGGAAAATAACACACATGCAATGACATTGGTGGATCCATATGTGGTTTGTGGAAAGAACACACATACAATGAACACTGGTGGATCCATGTGTGGGTTGTGAAAAGAACACACATGCAATGACAATTGTGGATCCATATGTGGTTTGTGGAAAGAACACACATGCAATGACCACTAGTTGATCCATATGTGGTCTGTGGAAAGAACACACATGAAATGCCATTGGTTAATCCATATGTGGTTTTTGAAAAGAACACACATGCAATGAATCTAGTGGATCCATGTGTGGTTTGTGGAAAGAACACATATGTAATGCCATTGGTTGATCCATGTGTCGTTTGTGGAAAGAACACACATGTAGTGAACACTAGTGGATCCATATGTGGTTTGTGGAAACAACACACATGCAATGACCACTAGTTGATCCATATGTGGTTAGTGGAAAGAACACACATGAAATGACACTATTTGATCCATATGTGGTTCGTGGAAAGAACACACATGCAATGACTCTGGTGGATCCATGTGTGGTTTGCAAAAAGAACACACATGTAATGCCATTGGTTAATCCATGTGTGGTTTGTGAAAAGAACACACACGCAATGACTCTAGTGGATCCAAGTGTGGTTTGTGGAAAGAACACACATGCAATGACATTGGTTCATCCATGTGTGGTTTGTGAAAAGAACACACATGCAATGACTCTGGTGGATCCATGTGTGGTTTGTGGAAAGAACACACATGCAATGAACACTGGTGGATCCAAGTGTGGTTTGTGGAAAGAACACACATACAATGACATTGGTAGATCCATGTGTGGGTTGTGAAAAGAACACACATGCAATGACAATTGTGGATCCATATGTGGTTTGTGGAAAGAACACACATGCAATGCCATTGGTGGATCCATGTTTGGTTTGTGGAAAAGAACACACATGCAATGACATTGGTGGATCCATATGTGGTTTGTGGAAAGAACACACATGCAATGCCATTGGTTGATCCATGTGGTTTGTGGAAAAGAACACACATGCAATGACATTGGTGGATCCATATGTAGTTTGTGGAAAGAACACACATACAATGAACACTGGTGGATCCATGTGTGGTTTGTGGAAAGAACACACATGCAATGCCAATGGTGGATCCATATGTGGTTTGTGAAAAGAACACACATGCAATGACTCTGGTGGATCCATATGTGGTTTGTGGAAAGAACACACATGCAATGACCACTAGTTGATCCATAAGTGGTATGTGGAAAGAACACACATGCAATGACACTGGTTGATCCATATCTGGTTTGTGGAAAGAACACACATGCAATTCCATTGGTTGATCCATGTGGTTTGTGGATAAGAACACACATGCAATGACACTGGTTGATCCATATATGGTTTGTGGAAAGAACACACATGCAATGACATTGGTGGATCCATATGTGGTTTGTGGAAAGAACACACATGCAATGCCATTGGTTGATCCATGTGGTTTGTGGAAAAGAACACACATGCAATGACATTGGTGGATCCATATGTGGTTTGTGGAAAGAACACACATGCAATGACATTGGTGGATCCATATGTGGTTTGTGGAAAGAACACACATACAATGAACACTGGTGGATCCATGTGTGGTTTGTGGAAAGAACACACATGTAATGCCACTGGTTGATCCATGTGTGGTTTGTGGAAAGAACACACGTGCAATGACCACTGGTTGATCCATATGTGGTCTGTGGAAATAACACACATGAAATGCCATTGGTTATTCCATATGTGGTTTTTGAAAAGAACACACATGCAATGACTCTAGTGGATCCATGTGTGGTTTGTGGAAAGAACACACAAGCAATGACATTGGTTGATCCATGTGTGGTTTGTGAAAAGAACACACATGCAATGACTCTTGTGGATCCATGTGTGGTGTGTGGAAAGAACACAGATGCAATGAACATTGGTTGATCCATGTGTGGTTTGTGGAAAGAGCACACATGCAATGACTCTAGTGGATCCATGTGTGGTTTATGGAAAGAACACACATGTAATGCCATTGGTTAATCCATATTTGGTTTGTGAAAAGAACACACATGCAATGACTCTAGTGGATCCATGTGTGGTTTGTGGAAAGAACACACATGCAATGCCATTGGTTGATCCATGTGTGGTTTTTGAGAAGAGCACACATGCAATGACTCTGGTGGATCCATGTGTTGTTTGTGAAAAGAACACACATGCAATGACTCTTGTGGATCCATATGTGGTTTGTGGAAAGAACACACATGCAATGCCATTGGTGGATCCATGTTTGGTGTGTGGAAAAGAACACACATGCAATGACATTGGTGGATCCATATGTGGTTTGTGGAAAGAACACACATGCAATGCCATTGGTTTATCCATGTGGTTTGTGGAAAAGAACACACATGCAATGACATTGGTGGATCCATATGTGGTTTGTGGAAAGAACACACATACAATGAACACTCGTGGATCCATGTGTGGTTTGTGGAAAGAACACACATGCAATGCCAATGGATGATCCATGTGTGGTTTGTGAAAAGAACACACATGCAATGACTCTGGTGGATCCATATGTGGTTTGTGGAAAGAACACACATGTAATTCCATTGGTGCATCCATGTGTGGTTTATGGAAAAGAACACACATTCAATGACATTGGTGGATCCATATGTGGTTTGTGGAAAGAACACACATGCAATGCCATTGGTTGATCCATGTGGTTTGTGGAAAAGAATACACATGCAGTGACATTGGTGGATCCATATGTGGTTTGTGGAAAGAACACACATACAATGAACACTGGTGGATCCATGTGTGGTTTGTGGAAAGAACACACATGTAATGCCAATGGTTGATCCATATGTGGTTTGTGGAAAGAACACACATGCAATGACCACTGGTTGATCCATATGTGGTCTGTGGAAAGAACACACTTGAAATGCCATTGGTTAATCCATATATGGTTTTTGAAAAGAACACACATGCAATGACTTTAGTGGATCCATGTGTGGTTTGTGGAAATAACACACATGCAATGCCATTGGTTGATCCATGTGTGGTTTGTGAAAAGAACACGCATGCAATGACTCTGGTGGATCCATGTGTGGTTTGTGGAAAGAACACACATGCAATGAACACTGGTGGATCCATGTGTGGTTTGTGGAAAGAACACACATGCAATGCCATTAGTTAATCCATATGTGGTTTGTCGAAGGAATACATATGCAATGAAGACGGGTGGATCCATATGTGGTTTGTGGAAATAACACACATGCAATGACCACTAGTTGATCCATATGTGGTCTGTGGAAAGAACACACATGCAATGACACTGGTTGATCCATATGTGGTTTGTGGAAAGAACACACATGCAATGACTCTGGTGGATCCATGCGTGGTTTATGGAAAGAACACACATGTACTTCCATTGGTTAATCCATATGTGGTTGGTGAGTAGAACACACATGCAATGACTAGTGGATCCATGTGTGGTTTGTGGAAAGAACACACATGCAATGACATTGGTTCATCCATGTGTGGTTCGTGAAAAGAACACACATCCAATGACTCTGGTGGATCCATGTATGGTTTATGGAAAGAACACACATACAATGAAAATTTGT